>JAKSZP010001785.1:0-73043 GCA_022478985.1 Massospora cicadina
GGGAAGACTATATAGCACAAAAGAACTGAACTTTTTAGATAACTTTTATTAATATCAACAATTAGGGATCAAAAAGAGAGACCCTTATTATATCGATGCCTCTTAGTATTTAGGCTTTTTGAAGCTAATAGTAAGTCTCAAGGGATTTCAGGTTAGGCAGGGTATTTCTCAATTTGGGTATATAAAGATTTAGCCTATCATCGCTCCTGACAGGCTTTTTCATTTCGTTAAGGATAAGGTTTAGATAGTAAAGTGACAGATGGAATGACGCAGCCATGGGGAAGCATTTTAATTTATTCTCTCCAATCAGCCATATTATACATCTATTTAGTTTGGCAATCACTGGAGTCTTTAGCTTATGATTGGCTGATAAAGTATTTTTATTCTCATAAAACCCTTATGGTCTATAAATGAGAGTTGTTTTTCTCAGTTGATCCAGATTCAATATGGCATTGGGGAAGACTTCCACGTCAGTGCACCTATTCTACCATGGTTTAAAGTGGCCTCCTCACTTTGATAATAGCTATTTAATTGGATATGAGGAGTAAACTAAATACTACGGCTAAGCTTATTATGGCAAGAATTGAAGCAAAAGTTAAATAAAATTTATTGTATTTGACTCCAGAACATATTTTTACCTAGTCAAACTTCCCATTGTCTGACATTACCCCCTTCAAAAATGTTGCGGGCAAATAAGGAGTAGCTACCGTCCATTTACTCAATTGATAGTAACCTCAGAAGCAAAATACTTGATGGAATTTACATCACCTCACTTATAAGTGACAGAAAAAGGTCCTCCCAGGTGACCTGAGCTTCAAACTTCTGGGGGTAACTTAAACATGTAGTACAACATTAAGTCAGAGACTTTTTAAAAAAGATAACACTAGTTTGAGATCGTTAGCTGCTTGACCCTCTTTGGTGGCAGTTTTAGCTAAATAGTCATAGCATCAAATTGTAGTTGGATGATATGTTTAGTTAAC
Source organism: Massospora cicadina (assembly GCA_022478985.1). Classification (NCBI taxonomy): domain Eukaryota; kingdom Fungi; phylum Entomophthoromycota; class Entomophthoromycetes; order Entomophthorales; family Entomophthoraceae; genus Massospora; species Massospora cicadina. The sequence goes on from JAKSZP010001785.1 coordinate 981, forward strand.
TTCCTCATGACCTTGTCAGGGTCTTTAGTTTTTGCTAAAAAAACACTTTTTGCCAAAAGGGCAGGTATCCCAGGTTCCTGGCCATACAAAACGTGGAAAGGATATATTTTCATTATCTGATGATAAATAATGAGATAGGCATATGGGAACTGGGCAATAACTGATCCTAGTGCAGAGTGTTTGAAGAGGCCAAAATTTCATAATATGAATACTAAAGTTCCATAGCTCTTTCTACGGTACCATTCATAGAAGGGTTGTAAAGGCAGGCAAGAGCTGATCTGTTCCCATGAGTAGCCAGGATTTTGACCACTCTGGAGGTGAAGTTCTTCCAGCTGTCACAGAGCAGGATCTGGGGAAACCATGACGAATGAAAATGTACTGGTGGAGGAAAGTAGCGGTAGATTTAGCATTTTGAGTTGGGGAAAGCCACTGCTTCAAACCATTTTGTGCAGTAATCAATTCCTACTAGTATGTAGCGATTCCCACTAGTAGTCTGGGGTAGGGGACCTACCACAACTAAACTTATCGTATGGAAGGGCTGCTGAGGTGTAGTAGGTTGATATTGATATTTAGTCTTAAGCCTGGATTGCTTATGCAGGTTAAGAAGGCATCCAGGACTTCAATAATGGACTCCATCATTCTTTAATAGTAATACCAATCTTTAATCCACTTTGTATTTTTCTTCACCCCATCGTTCCCAAAAGTAGAGTGAGCCTCCATGATAGCAGGTACTTGCTCTGAGAGTTAGAGATAGGGCAGCCTATTTGTCCCTACATTTTTGTTCAGTTTCCAGCTCTCTACCTTAGTATAGTGAGAGTGTCTTTCTAACATCTTCTTAATGGGATCATCTTCACCATCTCAGGCGTCAGGGGCCATAAGGAGGTCGTTCAATCTCTCACCTTTACTATTATTTAAATGAAGGCAAGCAAGTCAATGTATTAACGTTCATATGGCAGGTTCCATCCCATTGTTTTATCTTCATGTCAATATGTTGGAGCTTTAAGGTTCAACAAGCCATCCGTTCCTATAGCATTCTTCATATTTTGGATCCATCTCAGGGAGGCGTGGTGAGTAACCACGGTGAAGGTGGTTTCATACAGAAAGGGGCAGTAGTATATCATGTCAAGTAAGGCAGCCAGGCACTCTTTTTCAGTGACTCTGTAGTTGAGCTCAGCTTTTTACAGAATCTTGTTGAAGCATGACATAGGGTAATCCACACTGTCCTTATCCATTTGGGACAAGATAAATTCCTTGGATTATCAGAAGCATCGGTAAACAGAAAAAAGGGTATGTCATAGTCAGGGTGGCGTAAGAAAAGGTGTTTTTCAAATCAACCTTTTTAATAATTAAAACTCAGATTTTTGACATCGATGAATCCCCCCCTTGGGTTGGGACCATCTAGTGCTAAAAAAAACTCAGCTTTTTGTTTAGCATTCTATCATAAAGGAGTGGTTTTTGCCAATTGGCGAACAAATGGCTTATTAAGCTGAGAGAACTTGGGGATGAATTGATGGCAATATCACATCATACTGAGAAAGACTGGATGTCTCTCAGGTTTTGAGGTGAAGTCATTATGGATACTGCTTCCACTTTATCTTGCAGAGGCTAAATTCCATCTTGTGAAATAGCATGTCCAAGAAAATTGACTCAAATCTGGAAGAAAGTTCACTTTGAGGGTTTTAACTTAGAGTTGGAAACGTGAAGGCGTTAAAATCTCTTTTAAATGAAAAAGATTCTCTTTAAAGGTTTTTGAAAAATAATGATGTCATCAAGGTAGACTAACAAAAATTAGCTTAATACCATACAAGATGTGATCCATGGCTTGTTGGAATGATGCGGGTGCATTGCACAACCCTTGTGGTAACCTGGTGGGCTGAGATAAGCCTTCACTGCATAAGAGAGCGCATTTCTCCTGATCTTGATGGGAAATGTCCATATGCCAGTACCCGCTGTCCAAATCCATAGTAGAGAAGAATTTAGAGACAGAGTTTTGTGCAAGCGCATCATCAATGCAAGGGATGGGATAGATGTTTCTTTTATTAAAGTTGTTCAGATTTTGGTATTCCCTAACTACTCAATGACCTCTTTTCTTTAAAAATGAGCAATAACAGAGACGCCCAAGGGCTTTAGGAGGGGACTAGAAACCCAGCGTCTAGCAACTGCTTGAGATTCTTACTCATTTGTTGCTCTTTAACCTTTGACGTATGGTAGGGTTAAATTTGATCATGACTGGCATCACCAACATCAACTGTGTGGCTCCAATCCTTCATGTGCCCATAATTATGATCAGATAAGAGAAGATAGCACTGTAGTAATCAGATAAGAGTGAACTTCTTCAAGCTCGTCTGAGGCTATTTATCTGAGATATGAACGTCAAGCAAAGCATGCAACAGTTTATTAGAGGATAGGCTCATTTCTGACATAGACCCAAAGCAGTGAACTTTCACTATATCTTAAAGGGAAATGAGCAGACTTTTTTATATACTTTTTTGCAATACAATACTTCTTGGTTAAGGTTCCATATCAAAGTATTAACAGGCCGCTGGTAGGCAGGATCTGATATTCAGGCAGTACTCAGGACACTAGATTACTTATTATATTAATCCTTATTATGTGGAATAAGCAGTTCTGGGGGATTTAAGAAGTAATCTTGGTGTCAACCAACTGTTGTTACCCATAATTAATTACCACCTCATTTGAGGCATAAAAGGAATGCCTTCTGAGACGTCAACTAACTCTGGCAACGTTTTTGTATGACGCCCAGATGTGGTTTAGTGCAGGGATAGTGCAGAAGATGGGTACTCAGCCAAGCAGAAGTACTTTTTATGTGGTTCTTTATTGGTTAGAACTAGAGGCACCTCATAGTTTAGCAAGTAGAGAAAAACCTGATTTAGATTGGTATTTTGTTGTACACAATCAGAAATTAGTGCCAAAAAGCATGTCATAATAAATTATATTCAAAATTCACAGAAAGGGCCGACAAGATAAGCTTCCCAAATCTGAGGGGTAAGGAGGAGTACGTCCAATTAGCGTAAGTGCTAGCAGAACCCGCTGTTCCAGATTATTGAAAGTATATAGGTCAGGCGCCAACTTGATCTTTTTGATGAGTTTTGTAGAAATTAAATTGACTGGGAAGCCAGTGTCAAGGGTAATTATAACCTGCACCTTGTTGATGATTACTCCCACCTAAGGAACAGCCTCACAAAGGTTAGGGAAGAGATAGAATCTCCTTAAGACAAAATGATAGAGGCAAGTTTTTAGCGGTTTCAAGGTATTTATCTTAGTAGATTGAAAAGTATGAACATGCTGGATAGGGCAATTTTAAGGCTATTAGACGTTCAGCATTACAGCAGTATCAATGACCTTGGGGCACCTCATTACTTGATAAGATAGATGCCATTGGGCATCACGGCCTTGTTTACCCCTTCAGAGTTTAGCCATTCTGGTATTCCTACTTCGAATGGGGCTCCAAAAATATAGTGCCCTACGTCCTCAAAAACCCCTTCAGATATGTCATCTGAGGGGTTGTCAAGGCAAAACAGAGGAGAGAGGAGGTAAGTTAGGGCTAGGAACTTCCAGGTGGGTGGCTTTTTTACAACACGCCTTTACAACGTATCCTTTCTTAGTGCAGGGGTTACCCTCAGGGTGCATGACTACCAGCTTGTATGGAGGAGAAGGCACTGAAGCAACAATGATCTTGTGCAGGAACATTTTTTGGCTGTCTTAGGGGTCTCAGACCTACGTGGTGGAGTAATCTCTGTCTCTAGTTGCACTGGAGGAGCAGGGTTTAACGGGCAAACAGGTGCAGGGGGCCCAGTGGGCTCTCCTTGGCCTCCATTCACTGGCCTATACGTGAAAGATCCTTAATGGTTAGGACTTGGGGCTTTACCAAAACTCCTGTTGTAGTCTCACCTTTATAGAAATTTGCAACATCTAATAAAGCCTCCTTGATGTCACGAAATTCTGGAAGGTGCGTTTCACAGAAAATATATTCCTGGCTATAGAAAGATGAGAAGTCAAACCATTTAGCATGACAGCGATGACGTTATCAAGATTGAGCATGTTAGACATTAATAGCATCTGAATGGCTAAGTAGAACTGCTCTACAAAGGTGGTAACCAGTTCTCCTTCATATATGCTGGGGCGCATAAAAGACTGTTTTCCTTCTTAAACTTTCTTTGAGCCAAATTCAGCTAGAAGCGCATCCTTAACCTCTTCCCAAGTACTTAGAGGGTCCATATATGGCCCTCACCTCTTCTGCAAAGTGATTTAAGTCTGGAAGAATGTGCTGGATTCTAATGTTGTGCAGTCACACCTTCCATGGAAGATTTATAGACATATAAAAATAAGGCAATGCTACCCTCACCTGGGGTGCACTTGTCTTTATAGGGGGGTTTAAAAGGGACAGCAGGGGTACACCATGTAAAGTGTAAAAGGGGCGCTGTTCAAGCTTTTTAAGGCGTGGTAGAGCGCTGTCTAATTGCTGTTCAATGGCAACCATCCTTTATTTATTGTTAAACAAAAGGATAGGATGTTACTCATTTGAACGACTCATTTTAAATGAAAGATTGTGGTGTACAGTTGCCCCTGTAGTGCGCACCACTTGTTGAAATCATGACTGGCTAGGTGCTTGCAGGTGCTATTTGCACAGAATCTCAACAATATAGCAGTTGAAGCAGTATTGGAATAATGACAACTGTTTAAAATTATAAAAAAGGAATATTATAAAAATACAAAAATATTTGGGCTTTTTAAAATAATTTTATTAATATCAACACTTAGGGATCAGTAGGAAAGAATCCTTATCAAATCAATGCCTCTTAGTAATTAGGTTATTTTGAAGCTAATAGTGTATCAAGGGATTTCAGGTTAGGAAAGGGATTTCTTGATTTGAGCAAATGAAAATTTAGCCTATCATCGCTCCTGAAAAGCTTTGTATCTCACCAAAGGCTTATGCTTAGATTGTTAATGAAATCTGGAATGATACAATCATGGGAGCAATTTAATAAAATTCCTTGAATCAACCGTATTTGACAACTTTTCAGTTTGACTACTACATGAGTTCTTAGGTGATGATTGGCTAATAAAGTATTTTTATTCTCATAAACCCCCTTCTGGTTTATAAATGATGGTTGTTTTTCTTAAATAGTTTAACTAAAATTTAAGCTGGCGTGAAGGCAGACTTCCACATCAGTGCACCTAGTCTTTCAAAGGTTTAATGTGGCCTCCGCATTTAGATGAGAGCCATTTGGCTGAACTAAGGGAGTAAACTCATTGCTCCAGCCTAGCCAATTCCGCCAAGAATTGGACACAGAAATCAAATTCAAATTCAAATTTGACTCCAGAACATTTTTACTAACAAGTTGAACTTCTTATTGTCCAATAGGAAGGTTGGGACGTGATCATTTAAGCATGATACTAATTCCCAATCTTGACAATTAGATCTGTCTGCTATTGATGGTAGTATTATATTTTTTGCACAAACTTAAGTTTTGGATAGTAGGCAAATCTTACCATAATTAGTATTATAGCATTACTTATGAGATTTAAATTCTTGTTTAGATATCAACTTAGTGGCCCATATTTGTTGATGAGTAGTTTAATTTTAAGTCCATTAATATAAATCTGACTTACCCCATAATGCGACTATTTTAGCACCAACTTGGGCATGTTTGGCCCTTACCCAACTTTGGTCAAAGTTATACTTATGATCGGGAAGGGAAAGCAACTTGGCACCTTTGGTTTTACCCACCTCCTTATTGTTTTTGCAAATACATACCTACAATTAAGTCATTAAACGTAAAATTACCCACTAGCACTTGAGGCACCACCCCTTCTCTAGAAGCATAATCAGGGAGAGTTTTTTGCCAGTGGTAGTTTTATGGTGGTAACTGTGAGGTTGCCTTAGGACAGGAGCCTTAGGAAAGCACTTTGGAAAGCGTCAAAGAGCTAAGAGCATGGAAACAGTCACGTGATAGAACCTAACTGTTTTCTGCAGCATCAAAACCTTTTCACAATATTAGATACTCCAAATGTTGTTTCACACTACAAGAGGCCACAATATCCTTTACTTCCCATTCTGGTGCCCTCTCAATAGGATAAGATCCGGGGTTTCAGGAGGGTGCCTCTCAAAATAAGGTTAACTTTTTTAATGGAACATGGAGAAGATGGAACTTAGGTTTGAGATCTAACTGATAGGAGTCATGGCCCATTTTATAATGTGGTAGAGTCTTATCCTCTTAGGTCCCAGTATCTTGCATGGCTGCTTTATTTGGAGATTCCTGGCACCAAACATCACACTATATTCCTTCCACAAATCTAGATCCAACTCTTCTCTTACCATAAGCTTTCTGTTTTAACTTTTTATGACGGCACCCAAATTGGTGCTTACATCTTAGTGTAATTCCTGATGAACTTAGCAAAGTTCACCACAACTTCCACCTTGACCCACAACTGGTTTTTATATCAAAAGAGGGGGTTGAACCTATAGCTTAAAAATAAGGGAGAGTCACCAATATAAGAATGCTAGGCGCTTTTATAACTGAAATGTAACAGAATAAGGTATAAACACAATCTAAAAATCCGCTGCAGTGTAGCACTGAATGAATTGCTCTTAATATTGTTCTACCTTTTCTATCTGCCATTATGTCTGAGGGTTGAAGGCAGTTGAGCAGCAGGGGTAAACTTGAATAGTTTTGCAAAGCTTTTCAAAATAAGGATGTTAACTGGGGTCCACTACTACTAAGGATTACCCTTGGTATGGCATGTGCAAAAAACATGGGAAACAAATAACTTAGTCATTTGCGCTGCCATTACTGTAATATGGCATGTGATGAAGTGGGTAAACTTGGTGAAATTATTTACCACTTTCATAATGACATCTTACTTATTTGAGAGTAGTGACTTCAGAATAAAGTTAGATGAAAGGGAAATTTAAGGCCCTTCTGCTTTCTGGACAGGTCCAACAAACCAGAAAGGGGCTTGAATTTTTGTTTCGTCTTTTAAAAACAAGTCACTCCTTGGTAAACCTGGCAACCGTGCAAAATACCTTTCCAGTTTTATGTGTGGTAACTAAGCTTTTAGAGTTTTTGCCTTCACAAGGTGTCCCATAGTTATCCTATCATGATGCTCCTTATTCAATTCCAGGTGAAAAGGTCTTTCTAAAAACCCATAAGCGTTCCTGGAACCATACCATATTGTCTTTTAGAAAGGTATGACATTATTAAATCTTTCTGGTTAAGGAAAATTTGCCAGGAAATTTGGGGATACTTTGAAACAAAAGCTGTGACAAGAAAACCTGTTTGAATTGTCATCTTCCTCACGATTCTCCAAGGAAGCAAGAATAGGGGCACCAATGATAGTGTGGGCTAGTTTGATGTGATTTTTCCTGAACGAGTTACCATTTGGATGTTATAAATTTTCACTCTCATAGAGTCAGGAGTCAAGGCCAGGCTACAACTTAGCTCATCTGTTAAACCATTATTCTTGTATTTTATATACTCATAAGGGAACACAAGCTACGCAAGGGCTTTATGCTAGTTTTTTGCAGCAGGGTTAGGACATGAGGGGCGTGATAGTATGGCAGTGCTCAGTTAATCATACAATCCCAGAAAGTCTGATAGAAACCATATAGATGGGTGGTACCAGTAAGCCAGTATTTCCACTATCAACAATGCAAATATTGGCACAATACTATCGAAGCTCAGGTGCATATTTCACTAAACACAAAAATACAAGTTATTGTTTGATGCTAGTAACCTTGGAAAATCTCACAAAAAAGAAACTGCATTATTGGAAATAGGAGTTTTACTTAGCTAAGGAAAGCACACTATAGCATTGAATAGTGACAATGACTCTAAAGCTAACCAGGTTTTTTGTTGTAGAATTTGTTCATCTACATAAAAACAAGATTTTTCATAAAGTGTTAACCCCTCCTATATATGCATTCTAATTCCTTTTGTTCTTATTGGTGCAAATATTGGTACAAAGAAGCGCTTGAGAATGGTAAGATAGAAGAAAAATACCTAATTAGATTAGTGAAGAAAATGCTTAAGGCTCATGGCTTATCATAATAGTAACAATAAGCCAATGGCAACTGAGAAACTGGAATATGGCCATGGCAGGTAATTTATGAACCAATTGGCAATTAATTTATTCCAGCATGGGGTAAGGTAGGAAATTTATATAATATAATATGTAATATTTTAATCAGGCCATTGGCCTGAGGTAATTCTAAAAAATAGAGTTGCAATAGCAGAATTGGGACCTTATATCCCTTTTGTAGTTATCATCAATCAATATAATTGGATGAGGTTGCTAATATAATACTAAAAACTATGTAAACTATATCTAAAATGTGGGCCATAGGGTAATGCAATCCATAGTAAATTAATTTTATAGATTAACATTGGCAAGGGTAATTAGCTTAGCAGGGTAATCTCTGCTTCCACCCTAATGCAGGTTTTGTTTAATACAAGTTTGAAACCTGTACTGGATAGAAAATTTTTAAGTGTGGTATATTTGTCCAAAGGTTAACCCACCTCAAATACATTTTAGATTAACATTAGCAAGCTTTAACCGATAAAATCATTTTCCAAAATATTAGTAAAATGCAACGTTAAGTAAATAAATATATAAACATATGTTTGGCTAAATCAAAATTGATCATTTTAACTTGACCAAGTATTAGGAAAAAATGCGTGGGGGCAGGTTAGTTTAATGAAAACCTATAGCTATAGGGTCAAAACTTCACTGGTACTTTTTAAGAAACTTAGCATGTACCTAATTGTAAAGATAACTTTAGCAGGTTCTTCATAGTATAGGAATTAGTGGATGTCTTTTTTATGATCTCAAAGGGTTTTCCACATGTGCTACAGTTTGCTAGTCCTTCAAAAGCTATAATTGTCATGATATATAGCAAATTTTCTATGGAAAAGGTAGGTTTGGTCTATAAGGTCATACCATGCTTACTGCACCTTATTTCATCAAGCAAGAGATTTAAAATGCTACTTTTATAGGCGGCTATTATTCTGCATAAGTTTCACCAGTATTGATTAGAACTCATATTCTCTTAACTGGTGCATGAGTATAAAAATGGTAGTGTAGGATGATTCCCATATAAAATTGAAACGGTGTGTGACCTGTTTCTGAGAGATATGCGTTATTATAAACAATAATAATGAAGGCCAAAAAGAGGTTTCAGCTGGACGCCTTGTCATTAATCAACATCTGGAGGACCATAACAAGAGTACTGTATAATTTTTCTATGGCGCCGTTGATATCAGGGTGGTATGGTGTAGATAGTAACCCTCAGATACCCATCAAGCTGTTAAATTAAGCAACATTCTTTGATGTAAAAATTAGTCCAAAACTCAGTCAATATAAAACAAGGCAACCATGCCAATATAATATTTCATACATAATAATCTTAACCGTTGTTGTGGTACTCAAGCTCTTAATTGCTTTGGCCTTGCCAGAAAATCTACTATGGGCTCTGCTAGTTGGCAGGCCAACCAGTATGAAGACTGGTCAGCCCTTGCCATTTCGCCTTAGGCGACAGAACCAGCAGTGCCAGCTAACCCCTTGGCGTGTCACCCGCGCCATTTGGGGATCCACAAGCCTAGAATACTAACTAACAAAATAAATATAGACCTATAACATAAGGTATATTAGGCAAAGGAAGATATTTATTCAAAGGGAAGTTTCAGGTATTTATACTATTCACAAAAGGGCTACTGCGCCCACCGCCGACCTATTAGCTCTTTTGCTGGTTCTTCCAGCCAACCACTCTTCTTATTCTTCTACTACATTATCTCTTCCCTGGTGTCAACCCTCTTGCTCCATCCTTCCTGATATCTGAATTAGTTTTGCTTCATCCTCAGCCTTAAGTTGCCGGAGAGCCATATAAAATAATAATCTAAATAAATGTTTGAATTTGGATTTGACCTTCAAAATGATAACAATGTGTGAAACAAGTTTGGTTGCTTGCTTTGAAACGAAATATCTTGGCTTCTCACCAACATCTTTTCTCAACTTATCTCAGATGATTGATTAGGAATCGCCTTATTCAGGTGATAATTTATTATATTAAATGAGGCACCAAAACAACCTCAGCCACCTCAAACTCATAATTGTCAGATCCGCCAACATCAAATAAATAGCACAGGCAGCGAAATTATAGATGGACAATCAAAGTGAATATATCAGCTTACTGCAGAAATCCCACAATGGTCCACAAATGGCAGTTGGCATCATACACTGATTCCTCTGACTGAAAATACTTGGATCATCCTTGGCTATTAGTCGCTGGTGATCCTTATACTAATTTGGGGCCACCAATTGGCCCTACTCAAACCTATTTCCAAACTAGGCAGAATACTAATTTCTGCTCAACTCAAATTGGGGAGCAACTAACCAGCAATCACATTAAATCATAAAAAAATTTAGTCAATAAACCATTCCGCTGGGATTGGCCATTTCATCCCAAATAATGCTTAATCATTGAGAGATTCCATCTGGTAAAAAATTTCAACATCTCCCCCCACTTAACCAGATAATAAACCTCCTACTTTCAACCTCAGTGCATGAGGTAGGTGTCCTGGGCTTGTCCCTCTCCACCACTAACAAATGCTGGAACTGAACCACAGTTGCACATCCCCACTACCTCTTCACCAACCTTTAGCTACTTCAGCACCAACCAGCAGAGCCCCCCTGTAGTGAGCACCAATGTCAGAGAATTGTCTGTGGGCTCTTCCTAGTTGATAGGATAACCAGTATGAAGACTGGTAAGCCCTTGCCATTTCACCTTAGGCGACAGAACCAGCAGTGCCAGCTAACCCCTTGGCGTGTCACCCGCGCCATTTGGGGATCCCCTAGATCAAACCTTAACTAACAAAATAAATATAACCTTATAACAAAAGGTAGATTAGGCAAAGGGACATATTTATTGAAAGGGAGCGCCAGGTATTTATACTTTTTACAAAAAGAATACTGCGCCCACCGCCGACTTATAATCCCTTCTGCTGGTTCTTCCTGCCAACCACTCTTCTTCTTCTTCTACTATATTGTTCTCTTCCCTGGCATCAACCCTCTCACTCCATCCTTCCTGATATCTGAATTAGTTTTGGCTCATCCTTAGCCTTAAGTTGCTGGTGAGCCACATAAAATATTAATCTAAATAAATGTCAAATTTTTAATTTGACCTTTAGGTTGATAATAATGCGCCTGAAACAACTTCAGTTGCTCACTTTGACTCAGAATATCTCAGCATCTCGCCAACATCTTTTCTTAAATTTTCAGTTGATTGATTATAAATCGCCTTATTCATAAGATAACCAATTATACTAAATGAGGCACAGGAGATAACCTTGGCCGCCTCAAACTCATAGTTATCAGATCCTCTGAAATCAAATAAATAGTACAGGTTGTGAAATCATAGATGGACAATTGAAGCAAATACATCAGCTTTCCAATGGAAATCCCACAACAGACCATGAATGGCAGTTGGTGTCAAACACTGATTTCACTGAATAATTATTTGGATCATCCTTGGCTATTAGTCACCAGTGATTCTTATACTAATTTGGGGCCACCGATTGGCCCCACTTGAACCTATTTCCAAACTTGTGGAATACATATTTTAGCTCAACCCAAATTGAGGAGCAACTAACCAGCAATCACACTAAATTGTACAAAATTTAGTCAACATGGCAACCGCCAGGATTGGCCATTTCATCCCAAATAACGCTAAACCATTGGAGGATTCTATCTGGTCAAAATTCTGACAGGCTTCCAATTAATTAGTGAAGTAATTAAGAGACATGATTTTTACTTAAATTCCCATTAATGCTATGCAAAGCCCCACAACATTAATAGAGATGGTGTGCCAGGAAAAATTAGGTATACCTAAAATATAAAAAAGTGGGTTTCCAGTAAAGAACTTCATTTTAGAATTTTTGCAACAGCTGAGCGTCTCATGATTATCATAAGGCATCATATAAGTAATAATGTAATTATGTTTGTTTATAACTTTTCTTATACAGCCCATGATTCATCACCTCATAAGCTGTGATAGTCAGGTTAGTCTTCTTGGTTGGCCAGAGGAACAAGAAGTATTGTCCATAAGTAACCTTATAAAAACTTTCCATCCTTGAAAAAAATATTCTGGATAAACTTTTTCAACGCGCTGTGAACCTCTTCAGGTTTACTTTCATAGTGTTGAGTTATCATTTTATCATATAAAATTAATTGGCTAAATCATCTGCTAAAGCCGCAGTGGTCATCTAAGAAAGATCATCAGCATTTTGGTGTTTATTGCTGGGATGGTGCTTAAATTTTCAGTTTTAGCCTTGATAATTCTAAGCCCATCAGGACATGTTCCCTTCTAGCTCCTTCAGATTTTGTATCCAGCACGCAGAGCATGGTCAATCACTACCACAAAAAGTACTCTGATGATGTAAACACAGACTTATTACATGTATGATTACTGCTAAAATGCTCTTTCAAAGTAACAGTAAACTCCATTTATGTACATTCAACATCCATCTACAGTATGCCATGTAGTGCTCAACTCCCTCAGAATTTTTCTGTAATAACACTATTTTATGGCGGTGAGAAATGCATCTATCTGAATATTAGCTGGTTCATTGAAGTTTGGGTACACTAGTAGCAGCGCTTAGGTGAGGCAAAACCTTAGTTTGTCAAAGGACAGCTGGCAGTCCAACGTCCACTCATATTGTTATAATTTCATAAGGATTTGAAAATTATTTTTTTATCTGTTAAAATTATTGACAAGTTTGTGGTAATAGCTAATCATTACAAGCTAAAGCTCAAGCTACACTTGTTACTCAGCCGTGCATTAATAACAGCATCAATATTGCCAATTGTGGCTGTAATCCATGCTAGTCAATGACAAACGCCAAATATTCAAGTTGCTCTCAGTAAAAGTTGCATTTACTTGCTTAAAATTAAGTTTCAGCCTTGGTGGGGCAGCAGAAACTTCTTAAAAATGGCTTAGATGCTTGGCAAGCGTTCTAGAAAAACCTTGATGTTAACTAGATAACTAAGACATAGGATATTTAAAGTAGCATAATATACTATCCTTAGCTCACTAGAAAATCGCAAGGCATTCACAGCTCTTGCGGCATCCTAATGGGGTTGATAGGGGCTCTGGCAATAACCATGTCACATTTCTTCTTCTCATCTTTGGTCAGCCCAATCTATAGATAGCCATAAATTAAATCCATGACTGAAAAAGTATTACACACTACCCAAGCAATCTAGCGCTTCATCAATACATGGTAATGGATAGGATTCCTTCTTGGTAATGCTTGTAAACTTCTTTAATCTATTACCAAATATTTATACTCATCCTTTATTAATGATAAACAATGATATTTGGCACAAGGACTAGCTTCCTCGTCTTCTGATATGACTTCTTGGGCTGTTAGCTGAAGTACCATATCGGGATTTTTTTATGATAATCCTTTTGCTTAACCAATAAGCAAATAGAAATGCGTGGCGGCTTCCCCTTTTGGGTTGGGCACCACTAGTTCTAAAAAAAGAGTACAAGGACTCTAGGAGGGCACAAACATCATGTGTTGCACATTTGGCTAATTTCTTTGTTGATGATTTCATCTGCCACCTTTGAGAATCTAGTAGGGTGTAAGAAAATTGGCTGATTATTATTGGTATTAATATTATGATGTAGCACATCATGCGCACAGCATAAATCAAAGTTGTCTTTAGCAAAAATGACGCTGTACTTTACAGAGAGACAGTTCTTATCAATTTTTGTTAACCCAAAGAGGCATTCATGGTGTTGAATTTTAGGTCTATTAAGAATGGCTGGTTCTTTTTCTGCGGTAAGGTGGAGTTTTGAACGTCTATTGTATTAATACAATAGACTAACCGGTGACTATAGTTAATATATAGCTCCTTAGTAATCACACTTATAGCTGTATTATTCAGTCATTACTTAGACGATGGCATGCTGACCTGATCTTCTTGATCCCAAGTAAATCCTCAACTTAATAAAATGTAAAGTATTAATACAAAAAGAATATAAATTAAACTATAGAAAAGTAATATTTGATGATTGATATTTGATTATTATGTGTTAGAATGAACTTAGGATAATTTATAGGTTTTGATGTTCACCACATCTTACCCATGATACCTCAATTTCAGGGCACTTGACCAGAGAAAGTAAAAAGTTCATTTAAGGGTCTACAATCCATTCAACTTGAGACATCACAAATGTATCATAGTCAGTCTTAAACTTGCATATATTCTCAAGACAGCATTACTAACGCATCTGCAAAATAGCTGAACCAAGACTCATCTTAAGCAATTGGCAGCACATACCAAGGCGTTTTGTACCACTAATTAGTAATTAACTCAATTGAAAACTCAATCAACATTAAAAACCAATTTTGACATAGACCAACTAAGCCCACATGCCCAGGTCATTTAGTTGGCTATTATCCAGGTCTGACCAAACCAAAAAAGCCCTATGCCCATGTCATCATAGTCAAATATTATTAAGTGGAATTGTAGGCCACAAAGCTTAAATTCTTCATAAGCTTAAAATATTCCTGATCTATATCACTAATATCTGATATGATTCATAAAAATTAAGCATGTTAACATTATTATGTCCCTATTGAATATCTGACAATTAGATTCAGTCAACAACTCAATATTTCCCCAGCCTTGACTGGATATAAATGGCAGTACTCTTTTCTCTAATTCACAATGTCCAACTTTTCTCGCTCATAAAGTATGATCAATACCTCGATAGTATTTCTGCCACTGACAGACAAATCTTCTTTATGATTAAGCAAGTCTATGCGGTGCACTATGGTTAACTTTGGCGTGTTGCCCACGATTCTACAAGCTGGATTGACCAGCTATGCTTCCATGATCCTTGAGAGTTCAGTTTCGCGTCCCACAGTAATTTTTACCAATATCAATGAACCTGAGCAAGCCCCCTTGGCTCCAATTAATGTTCATCAAACTTCTCAATGGGTGAGTGGAATCCTCCTACAACTTTTTCATTAACTCTTTGGGCTTTAAAATTCAAACACCCCTAAGAAACTCTTATCTGACATCAATTTGCTTCATATGGGTGTCTTCTTTTTGACTTTTTGTTTGCCCTTTTTTCCGTTTTCCCTTAAAAAACCTCATTTCCTCTCTACACAAGGGCAGTGTGACTTCATTAGGTTTTGAGCTCAATTTGATATCAGAGCTCTTAAATGCCTATTTGTTGTCTGCACTTGCTAGCAGTCCTGAGTTTGCCCCATTCAATATTATTGAGGCCAATCAGGCTATTATTTTTGCTAACTCAGTTTCTAGGATTTGGTGTGAACCCGCTTCAGTGCATATGGATTTACATGTTCCATTGTGCCTCAAGACTTAGATTCTAAATATTGACATATCCTGGTTTTAAATTGAGAACTTTGCAAAAGCCTGGCGAAAGGGCTTCCAGAAAAGTATGTTCCACAGATGGCTCTTCTGGGCGTGTGCGTTCACTTCCCTCCTTCCTCATACCCCACTGATACCATACCTGACATGCACAGGGTATTAGATGAGGCGCATTTGCAGATGTTCCGTGCAAAGGTTTTCCTCCTCCCAGCTTACCCTTGCCTTGAAAGTCTCCTTGCCGACTGTATTTTACTTTCAGCGGCATTTACTCATAAATCAAACCTTTCCCACCTGTTCCAAAGTCCATTTCAATGGTCTTTTCCTCTGGTTCAATGGTCTTTCTTAAGCCAAGGCCAGCATGCCTGGTGCTGAGCCCTTTTGGGTTTAGCACTTTTCTAGCAGGGTTTAAATAGTCAAGATTTGTTTTTAATTCACATTTCTCCAATTCTAGTACAGGTTTCTCCAATTTGATCTAACTCTCCTCTCCCTCCCAAAGAAGAGTTACCTAGTTTTGATGACAACAAGGCACATATTTGAAATTATAAGTTTATATTTTACTTATTATTTAACTTTTCTATATTCTTTATAATTTATTATTATTAATAAATTATATTATTTTTTATACCTTTCTCTTATTTTAGGTTTCTTTTTTTTTTTTCTTTTTTAAATTATTCTTTATGATATGGATGAAGGACGTAGTGTGTACTTAATTTACAACCCATCCGCCCTGATCCTTTATGGTATATACATCTTCAGATGATTTCTCTAATACAATAAACAGACCTTTCCAAAGCAAGGCAAGCTTGTGCGCGCGGCCTGCGCTATGAGTATCACAATATACTACTAAGTCTCCCTCTTTAAGTTTAGTCACTGCACTCGTTTAGTGTATCATAACTCTTCTGACTAGTTTTTCAACTAATCACATTAAGGTAAACTTCAGAAACTTGATTAAGGTCTTTGCTAGCTGCTCAACATAGTTGTTCGGGCTAATAGCTTCATTTGAACTGAGTACTGAATATAATAATAGGGGCAGAGCGGGCTGTCTACCATATAAAAGTCGAAATGGAGAGTGGCCTGTGCTGCTGTGGTGTCCAATATTGTATGCAAACATGGTAGCACTAATAGAGGTAGCCCAATGTGAAGGCGCTAAGGCTGCGTTTTTGTGTAAAATGCTGACTAGAGTGCCATTCACTCGCTCTGCCATACCATTAGTCCCAGGATGGTACGGTGTTGACAACACTCCTTTGATAGACATCAACTCATTTAACCGTTGTACCATTTGAGAAGTAAAATTTTGTGCCTTTATCCGTCAAGATCTCCTGTGGGCATCTGTGCTTGTAAATTAAATTATCCATAATGAACTTGTCAGTAGTTAAGGCCCTGACATCCCAGATTGCTCTTGCTTCTAACCATTTTGTCAGATGGTCAATAGCAACAATTATGTATTTGTTGCCTAGGCTTCTCACAGGCAAAGGGCCAACTACATCTATTGATACAGTATGCCAAGCCAGTCAGTTTAATTAATTGATACTTCACATCCAACTTAACATGTTTTGCAATTTGACAAGAATTACATTTGTTGAGTACATCTTGAATATCAAATCGCATTAAATCCCAGTAGTAATTAGACCAAATTAAATCTAGCATTTTAGTCAATACCTATGTCCCACAGCCTTGTGCGTTTATGTAATTTTTCCATTCAGTTGGAAGGTTTTGGGAAAATTCAACGTTTCCCATCAGGCTTGAGTTTGTATAAAATGAAATTCCAATATTTGGTGTCAATTAAGGCTTTTCAATAACTTTTTTCACTTCAGTTGGCTCATCTTCATATTTCCAGTTAATCATCTTTTCATGAAGTTCATCAGCCAAACTGCTCAGGACAGCTACAATAGTATGTCGTGATAATCTGACTGCATTTTGATGGGCTGCTCCATCTCTATGATTAATTTCATAATTGTTTGCATGTAAAAATCAGACCACAGCGGGCTAACCATCAATTAGTTTCTTGAGAATGTGGATCCATTGTAATGAGCTGTGATCCATCACTACTTGAAACTTGGTGCCATGAATATAAAGCCAAAAAATGTTTACATGTGTAGATAACAGCTAAACACTCTCGTTCAGTCACTGTATAATTACACTCATGCTTATTCAGCATCCTGCTACAATAAGCGACCGGATTTTCCTTGTCATCTTCCCCAATCTGAGATAGCACACCTCCAATCGCAGTCAACAAGGCGTCAGTTCGTATGATAAAAGGCCTACTGAAATCAGGATATCGGAGGATAGGCGCTGTGCTCATTCTTGTTTTTAAAGCCTCAAAGGCCTGTTGGCACTCGTCTGCCCAGAAAAATCAAACTCATTTTTGTAGCAAATGGAATAGGGGCTCAGCAATCCTTGTGAACCCTTCTACGAATCTTTGATAGTATCCTACTATGCGTAAGAGCACTTGAACATCCCTCATACTTGTCAGAAATTTCATCTTGTTAACTGCCTCCACCTTACGAGGTTAAGGCCGCAAGCCCTTGGCATTGATAACAAACCAGAGGTATTCCAATTGTTTTTTAAATAATTGACATCTTCTAGGCTTTATCTTCAGATTAGCCTTCAACATTCGTTAAAACACTTGTTCAAGGTGCTCCAAATGTTCAGAAAACATTTGCAAAAAGACATTGATATCATCCAGGTAAACCAGTTCGCAGGATAACTTAAGGTCCCCAAAAGATGCATCCATCAACCGTTGAAAAGCTGCAGGTGCATTTCACAGCCCTTGTGGCATGCACGTCTGGTGAAACAGTCCTTGAGCATCAATCATCACAAACTTCTCCTGCTCCTATTGAGGCAGTTCAATTTGCCAATATCTTGAGATTGTTAGGAGAGTGTCTATAACTCTCCCGTTCCCAGCATGGTAGTGCACGGTGCATAAGGACCACTTCAGGGAACTGGCCATTAGCGCAAAAACCATTAGAGCCCAGCTGAAGGTGCTGGAGCAATAACAGCTTAGGCATAGAAAAGCGATATTTATGATAAAAACGCCAGTGGAAGTGGCGCGGTGCACATATCAGAAAGGGTTAAGTGACCCAGGTTGGAGAGAGCCTGAGCAAACAAATGGTGCACAAGTGGAGAGCTGCAAGGTCCTTGCAATGGTAAGGGTAACAGAATGCAAGACTTCCTCGAAGAGGTTCGCACACAAGAGCATTTGGAATATCATAATCAATGGTAAAATAACTAAAACGGGAAAAGGTTTATTTGCAAAGTTGACCAACAAGGACTGTTGGTCGGGTAAGATGTATTTAAGTTCAAATGGGGGAATAGGGTTCATGCTGCAGTGGGCCCAGGCACTGACTCACCAATAGGGTGATACTGCCATCTGAATAGATTGAATAGGCCAAAACTGACTTCAATTGAGTGATCAATTGAAGTTGGATTTGACCTAAGCACATTATTTCAAAAACAGAACGGGTTTAAAATCCTGCTCCTTGACTAACCAAATTGAAACATCTGCATTCATTCAATAAATTGTTCATTTTAACGCCTGGCTCATCATCAAAGGATGGGCACTCAGCACCCCACTAGGACCAACCTGGTCATATTTTGCCCTTACCCAGCGCTGATCTAGGGTGTGCTTTAGGTCTGAGGGGCCCTGTAGCTTCAACTTTTGGGCCTTCAAGTGCCCAGCCTTAACTTTGGGGTTGGTCCCCACTATTATGTCATGTGCACATGACAGAGATAAGGTCCATGGCAGTAAAATATTTTGCCCCTCCCAGGTGATCCAAAGCATCATCGATTCTAGCAATTAATAGGAATCCTTTTTTGTAATGGTATTTAGGCGTCAATAATCAATCACAACTCAATTGCTGCTTTTTTCTTTATGATTAAAACTGGACTGGCCCATGGTGTAACGGTCAGGTTAAATTGATCATTACAATTTGACTCGAGATTTGGAAATTTGAATCTTGAGTTAAATCACTTTTTGGGTTTTTTGAGGTTTATGCGGGGTCCAGCACTGGGCTGTGCCCCTCCCGCACTATTCTTAGGCTCTTAGGGGCCTAAAGAACAGTGCAGGAGGGGCTCCCCGGAAGGGCAACCTTAAAAGGTTGAGCCCACATGATTCTGAACTCAGTTCAGAATTTTTCCTCATTTCCCACTTTCATGTGGGATTCTCTGGTAGCCTTGGGGCCGCCCTTGCCTTGTCTTACCTGGTATCCTGCGGTGAGATAAATTTTGTATCCTCAACAAAATAATGGGATTTGGCGTCGAGAACCTTGATTCCACCAAATACCCTGGTCTTTTATGTCTCATTTGTGGTGCTCTAAGTCATTGGGATTGAATTCATCCGCATGTTTGTTTTTGATAATAAATAAAACAAGGCTAATTTTGGGGTTGGATCCTCACTTACCTGTGTTGTCTTTTCTCGTTTTTCAAATTTCCCAAAAATTTGATGTTAAATTGGTGAGTATGACGAACCAAAGCGCTTACCTCGATGGAGCCTCATATCAGACAATCATTTGGCGTCCAATGCCAAGGCAAGATGGCGGTCAAAAACTGGGATGTTTTTGATCGTTACACATGGGCTCTTAGATGGCACAATCATTCCGCTTTTTAGCAATTTTTCTAACTCTTCCCTGACTATTTTGTCGCTATCCCTGGGGCACCAAATTGGCCTCGTTCTAATAGGCACATGGTCCTTGGTGTCAACAAAATTCTGGACTCCTTTTGCACAGCCTAAATCTTGATCATCTTTGGCAAAAATTTTATAGTATCATTTAAGAAACTCTATTGCTTCATCCTTCTGTTATTCTGATAATCTGGTAAACAATTTTTGAGGGATTATGGTATGTGCCCCAAGGGTTTCAGTTTATAAGCCTAGCTCAGATAAATAGCCAAATTTGAAAGCTGATTTTAATTCGTCCCTTGAAAACAGATGCTCAAATTCAATCACTTGATATTTCTTAACCTTAATACTTTGGCTGGTCAAATTTGCTAATAGCACATCAATTTCCCCATGCCCTGGTATAAGTATTTCAGGCGCCACACAAGGTTCCATATGAGAATGATGCCCCTGGGGACACGACCTCCCCATATAGTCCTTCTGGAATATCCAGCGTGGTCCCAGTCTTCATAACCAGTTTATGTCCTGGAGCTATTGCCGCATCATTATTCACACATGAGGTATCCTCAATTTTCATTTATAGCGGTTGGCATGGCGTGGGTTCATTTTACACGCTGAGTATATCCAACTGGTATTATTCCATAAGCATAAGATATATTAATAAAGTTTTTACAATGGCTTGTGGGCTTCATATTGTCACAAGAGATATAATAGGAAGTGATTGGCCTAATATCATTAAGATACTTTCTTTAAAATTGCATGAGATCCCATAGGTCCTTAAAAAACTAGTTCCAATTAATATGTTATAATTGGCGTTTGGAAGCATTATAGCGGGTGCAGCTACTACCAAAGCTCCAAATTGCAGTGGCAAAGCGCTGTAAGCTCCCTCACTCTTAGTGCTGTTAAGGCCTGTGGTCCCGTATTCTTGATGATGGTCAATGTCCAGAGCTATTTTCAATTTCTTAACCAGCTTCATGGAAACAACGTTTACAGGTGCTCCACTATGAAGAATAGGTACAACTTAAACCTTGTTGACCATAACATCCACATAAGTGCACTCAGAGTAGTAGGAATCAATAGATTTTACTAAGTGAATATGTGAAGAACCCAGAGAATTAAGAGTGTTTTTCAAAGTATTTTATTTACTGGGACATCCATTGATGAATGTGTCGATTGGCATTGCTATATTGACCCCTTCCAGGCTTGGGGTATCTGATGAATTGTTCAGCCCTTATACTGGAATATTCTCAATTATTTGTTGCACATACGGTTTAGCAACTACTTCAGAGGCTTCAGGTATTACAACCTTGCTCCGAGAGCGAGTTACCACATGTACATTTGTAGAAGCTTCATTCAGATCTAAAATGGAATTTATTTCCTTGTTAAGTGAGGCCCCATGGCCTACGTCTTCTTATCAATCAGGTGGGACTGGTTTTTCTGGCACAATAGAGCGTCCCACATCTATTGCGCTTGTTCTTTTACCTTCTCCTGTAAATTATTGGGAAGGACTACATTAATGTTGTGCTGATGGCATTGAGAGGCAAAGTGCCTTTTACAGTTGCATTTATAGCAGGTAATATCATTCATTGAGTGTGTGGGCTTTGTATTTGAGTTCTGCTCATTTTTCACAGGCAAATCATTTTCTGTCTTCTTATTGGTTTCATGGGTTTCCCAACAGAGGCAGGTCCTGATTTGTACCCAGTATTAGAAGGGCCATAATTTCTGTGAACATCTGTGCAGATAATCAAATAGTTCAGATGTTGTAAGATTTTAAACAAAGGTAGGCATTTAAAAGGTTCAACAATCTTGTTGAGGTTGTACCGCATATTCTAATGCAATCTTAGCATCAAAATCGACCATAGCCTTGGCGCCTAGGATAACTTGCGCTTCACAATAGGATTGATCTGCAAATTTGTCAATGGCTTCATCTTTCTTAAAGCGAGAATTCATAAATTTAGACTTTCTGGTTGACATCCACTCTGGACCTCAGAATTCATAAAGCACAGCCTCTTTAACTTCGGCATAAGTTGGATTTTCATTGATATGGGGCATAATCAACTCAATGCTTCACTGATCCAAGCAGTTAATCATAGTAGCTGCTTTGTTGTGGTCGCTGGCCCCATACATAGCCAAATCAAAGCATTTGCCAGATGTGGTGATACTTCCATTCTTGTCAAATGCAGGCAGGTTTGCTGGTTTGTAATTATCGCTTTCCCATCCATGGTTATCATAATTGCTTCTTTGATGGCTTAGGCCAGATGTACTAAGGCGTTGAGGCACTGTACCATGATTTAAAGTGGTGGGGTTTGCCAAAGCAACCATATTACTAGGCATCTGTCGACGTGGTATAACATCTATTTCAGTGGCTACTTCCAAAGCTTCATCCTCATAGTATTTGGAAGCATTTTCAGTTGAATGGTTTGTAGCAAATTGGCAATGCCTATCATCCAAGGTTTGGATTTGATAGTTAATTTCATTTTCATAATAACACAATTTCGATTTTTTTACTTTAACTTCACATTTTCTTCATTCAAACTAGTGGTTTATAATTTCAAAGTGGAAATCACTTGGTCTTCTTCCTTAATTGTCTTCTTACACTTTTTTTTCTCCATGAAGAAGATTGTTTGACTTGTTAATATTGGTGACCTCCTCATTAATATTATTGAACTGTAGATTAAGACAATCGTTAGAGTTTTGTTTTTTTCATTTTTTGACCGTTGGTCCTCAAATTGTGTTTGCCAGTAATTTATTTTTTGGTGTATCCGTCCTTCATCTGCAAAATTTGGGCGCACAGTTGTTGATGCTGATTACAAAATTCATCATAAGTGTTTAGCTGTGCCTCTTGGGCTTTGTGATTAAGCCTCATGAACTCTGAAGCATTTTTAGAAGTCTATGTGATATTCTTAAACCAGGATTTGATAATTCCTCTTTCTTATAAGAAATTTCCAAAGATAGGATGCAATCTGTCATATAGCTCTTGTGCTAATTCTGCTACACTGTCACTAGCCCAAGTAGCTAGGTTATAGTTTGCTTCCAAACTAGAATGGACTTCAGCAAAGTTAGTATATAACCGCTCATTTAAAATTTGGGCCACCTGGCTTGAGTTGCGTGAGAAGTTAACCAACTTGGTAATGGCTGCATAATGGCGAGAAATTGTCATCTGAGAATTTCTAGAGGTGTGGTTTACAAATTCAATTAGTTTGGGTGATAATCTCTATCCCAATTAAATTATTTTGGACTTGAGCTATGCTCAATTGATGATGAGCTAGATACCTCATCCACACAAGACATTTTGCTGTCGTTGACTGTAAAAAGAATTACTACTGTTGTCCTCAGGCCCTTGTCCCATTTGGTACCCTCTTAACAACTGATACTTGAGTCATTTCAATTCTTTGGGTGAAATGGGATCATCAGGGTAGGTAATGATAGGTACGTCATTCAAATTAATTTGGGACACAGTCATTTCTGTATTCCCATTAAGTTCAGTAATAGTTTTAAATAATTGATTGGGATTACTCCCATACTTGGCGTGGTCACCATCTGCATTCCCAGATATGAGCGCCACTTGTTAAATTTTAGGTTTATTAAGAATGGCTGGTTTTTCTTCTTCAGTAAGTTGGAGTTTTGACCATATATTGTATGAAGACAATAAACCAAATGGTGACTATAGTTAATATATAATTCCTTAGTAATCACAGTTGAAGCATTTATTATTCTGTAATTACTTAGACAATGGCACGCTCCCGATCTTCCTGATCCCAAGTAAATCCTTAACTTAATACAAAATAAAGTATTAATACAAAAAGCTTATAAATTAAACTATAGAACTGTAGTAATATTTTTGATGATTGATTTTTTTATTTAGTAGTATGAGCTCAAAATAATTTATAGGGTTTAATGTTCACCACATCTTACCCATGACGCCTCAACTTCAATGGCACTTGTCCAAAGAAAGTAACAAGTTCATTTGAGGGTCTACAATCCATTCAACTTGAGACATCGCAAATGTCTCAGAGTCAGTCTTAACCTTGCAGATATTCTCAAGACAGCATTACTAACGCATCTGCAAAATAGCTGAACCAATACTCATCTTAAGCAATTGGCAGCACATACCAAGGCGTGTTGTACCACTAATTAGTAATTAACTCAATTGAAAACTCAATCAACATTAAAAACCAATTTTGACATAGACCAACTAAGCCCACATGCCCAGGTCATTTAGTTGGCTATTATTCAGGTCTGACCAAACCAAAAAAACCCTATGCTCATGTCATCATGGTCGAATATTATTAAGTGAAATTGCTAGGCCACAAAGCTTAAGCTTTGCATAAGCTTAAAATATCTCTGATCTATATCACTGATATCTGATATGATTCTTAATAAATTAAGTGTGTTAAGATTATTATGTCCCTATCAAATATACAACAATTAGATTCAGTCAACAACTCAACACATGGGGTACCATGGAACATACCATATGGTAATCATTGCCTTCAAGCCCAAGTTCATCTAGATAAAAATAATGGATACTTAGTACTTCCTTAACTGGTTAGAGGTTACAAAAGCAACTAATTAGGTTACTTAACTTGAATAGAATATGTATAAAAGCTTAATAAAATTACCTAGATTTTGCCATGGGTGAATAGGATAATTCCATTATGGCAACAGGTTCCAAGTTTGATTGGCAGAATGAAAAAATTATCTCACCATATAATTCAGGAGATGTTTAAATTTAATTCTTTCCCCACTATAATTTGATAGCTTTCCAGAAAAAAAAAAATGTCTCATTTAGCCCGTAGCAGAAAGTCCTTAAATTTCAGAATCTATTTCTGATAATTACTGGTCATAACCTCAAATTCTCTAAACACAATTGGCATTATGCCATTATTAAACACAAGGTTAACATACCCCTCATTTGGAGGAACTAATACCTCATTCTAACACTTATGAAATATTAGGTTTAATTTTGTACTATTAATTACAAAGAGTTCTCTTCAAATCAAATTTGAATAAATAAGTTTATAAAAAAGAGGCTTAATAAAGAGGTCTTATTTTTAATTGATAACACAATAAAAAGATCAGATACTGCTAGTGAACTGTGTTGCAGTAGCAGCGCACTATAAGCTCTTAAAGAGGTTGTTGTTTGATGCCCAATGTACTTTAGACTTTCCAATGATGTATATCCAGTGCACGGCCAATTTTCATATTAATCTTGTGGATGCAATATTAATTGGTGCACTACTGTCTACAATAGCTCTGACTTTGAGCTTATATTACCGTTATATCAATATTGTCATACATTTGCCTTCCAGGACTCAAAAGAAAAGTATTGTGGGTCAAAATTCGCCTAAACAGGAAAATGTTGGCCATATAAAAAACTGCGATGATTTGTAAAGTGATTTATTAAAAATTAATGATGATTTTGTGGATATTGGACAAAAGACCCTGGCCAATTCTCGGTGGATCCCCATTAATTTGGGGAACCCCATTACAAATCTTCTTGGGAAATTAATGTACAATTGAATGGTCAGATTTTCAAGACCTCATGATGGACCTTTGGGCAACCAGCGGAAGGTACTCCCCCACCATCACCAAGTCACTTAAAGCGCCTAAGCTGGGCTCACCCCCTTTTATAGGGGTGGCGGAGGTCCCCAAGGTGATAATACTTTAGCAAGTAGTGATTGGCTGAATTTCATCAAGACCATACCACATGGGTACATTCTGCCCCAAAACCCCACTTACCCTTTTCCTAAAAAGTAACTCACATTTCCCTTGATCTTATATGAGAATTTAACATATTTCCTAATTTGGAAAAATTCAAAGCTATTCCAATACTATCCTTGAACTCCCTCAACCCTAAAAATCAGTTTAAATATGAATCAGTTGGATATTGAGGGGATCATTTTTCCATTATTGCCCCGTCTACTAATAAAAACCATTAAAAGTCCAAGTTTTTTATTAGTTTAATTTTATTAAAATTTATTAAAACTCTTGTGGAGTCCATTGGCCTTAGCACTAGCGAGCACCTAGAAACTCAGATTACTACAAAATAGTGCTCACTACAAGGGATCCCTGTAGCCAAAAAATAGTTGCTCTTGAAATGCAACTAACCAGTGTTTCTGCCCGCCTTAATATGCTTGAGCAGGGGCCAATTTTCAAAACCTCCTCTTCAAGACAAATTCACACCTTGTGAGGGCAGAATTACTTACTTCCTCTTTGTTTATAAACCTGCAATGGAAGGAGCAACTGACCAACAAATAATCCATTATATTCTCCTGCTTAAACCGTTTAGCTCAAGAAATCATGGATCTTCCATGGTCAACCTCAGCACTTGAGAGGAGGTTAAGCAAGCGCTTGTTGATGAGTATGGCTCAAAAAAGAGTTTGCAACGGCAGAAACAGGGCTTTATGTGCCTTACTTTGCAAAAAGGAGAATCTATACCTCTTATGTGGAGCGCTTCTATATAAAAGCTCAACCTCTGTTGCTTTCCAAAATGCTCTCTCACGATGAGCCAATTACAGCTATCTTGGATGGCTTAGCATCTCATCCTCCCTTGGTGATGCATCTCTCTTCTCTAAAGTGCACTTTCACAACTATATGAGATATCAAGGATGCCTTATTAGCGGTTGCTGATATCTATGAGCTTGACTCTACCCAAGAGTGTTTGAGTTATGCAGTTATGCCAATAAAGTTAGTTTCTAATACTGCTGTTACCCTTTGGAGATCTGCTCTTATGACGTTTCCAGCAAAAAACGGTTACTCCTTCCTATAACAATAAGCAGATGGTACTGGCTGTGACAGGGAAGTGCATCCCTGCATCTTCAGTTTAGAATACTCAGTCAATGAAAGTTGTTGACCCTTTACCTCAACTATCTTCTTCTTCAGAGTGGCCTTCCAAAGTAGTTTCAAAGCCTGCTCTTCCGCATAAAACCCTTTATCAGGTACCAATTACTCCCACTAACCATGGGTTAAATGACCAGGTCACAAAGGCCAAACCGCCTGTTTCACGTAAGCAACCAGCCACTAAAAAACCCAAAGCTATTGAAGCTAAAGTATCTACTTCTCCAGTGCTATCTCCCTCATACTCTCATTTTGATAACCCTAGTATGAAGCCTATCACTGTGAGGCAGCACCAACCCCGCTTTGAAAGTCGAAACTCAAGCAGTGAAGATTCCAACGCCTCCCCCAAAAGTTAATAAGGTGGAGGAACAACCTCTTGACTTATCCGCCCATAAGGGTAGGCCTGATCCTACCCCACCTCCTATGGCTCCCTAACCTGCATTGATAACCCCTCTGATGACGAGTCTGAGGGGGTGATAAAGATGTTGGTCATTACGTTTTAGGAGCCCCAGTTGAAGTGGAGGTACCTGATCATTTGAATCCAGAGAGAGTAAATTGGGACAAGATCCTTCATCACACTTATCTTTGGCATGTGATATGGGGTATTGAGATTATTGACACTTCTAGTAACGCAGACCAGTTCATTGCTACGTTTCTCCTTTCTACCAAGAGTGTGCTTACCCTCACAGGCTATCCAGGGGAAATACCCTGAAACAGTAAAACACCTGGGCTCCACTTTTCATCTAAAGAGGTCCTCGCTCTTCACTCCTCCTTGGGTGTTACTTTAACTAAAGGAGAGGTCGTTGTTAATGAAGTGCAGGTTTAGGCTATCCTTTTCACTGGGTCCCAGTAAACGTTGTGTCAACTAAGCTCATGAAGAAAATTAAGCTAGCCCCTGACCTTGACTACACTCAAGAGTTTGGAACGGCTGGGCCAAACAACACCCGCACCATTGGAGCCTACTCTTCTCTGCCCATACGGTTTAGGAAGATTCTCTTGTCAGATCCAGCAGTGGCTTTGACCAACAATACCTACGATTTACTTATTGGAACCCAGTTTATGCTTAAATATAAAGAGGTTACTAACTTATATCAGGGCTACCTCTCCTTGCTTAACTACGAGGTTCCTCTAATTCTGACCAATGAAGAGCTTAACAAAAAAGATTATGATTGCATAGTTGATTTTCCCTCCTCAGCTTTATCCCTGCATTACACCACGTCAGGAAGGCATACTAAACTGTTGCCTCCCTCAGTGGACGCACTAGAGGGTAACCATTTCTATGCTTATGAAGAGGTGGTCTTTAAGGCTGGGGAACAAAGAGTCGTTGACACGAAAATTACCTTGCAAATCCCTCACAACTGCCTACTGCACCTCATCAGCATAGATAGAGTTAGTCCTTTTGAGCCAAGAGTTTTGTCAGTCATGTTAGACCCCGCCTAACATCAGGCTACTAACCTGTTGCTGGGAATTTTACCAATAAAAATATGGTGTTAAAAAAGCATCAGGAGATCGGAAGAGGCCTGTTGATACCTATTGAGGACATCAAGCAAGTCCAATGTATTAGGTCTATAACAGGTATGTGCTTACCTGTCGACCACTCCATATGTACTCTACCATCTGTTCAAATCTCTGATGAGCTAACCCCAGATGAGTTGAAAAAAGTCCACTCCTTAATTGAGGCCTACAGCGACATTTTTTCCATATCTGACAATGACTATGGGCATATGAAGGGGTAATGCATACAATTGACGTTGGTGATTCTAAACCTTATTGCTTCAAGCCCTATCACAAATCAAAAGTTGAGGAGTTACAGACGTGGACTGAAATCAAACAGCTGTTGGATGCCGGATTGTTGGTGCCTTCACAAAGCCCTTGGTCATCACTCCTTTATAAATTAAGAAGAAAAATGGAGTCATCAGTTATCGATGGACTACTGAAAATTAAACAACCTCACCAAGAAGGATAGTTACCTTATCCCTCGCATTAATTACGCTCTGGCCCAACTTTCTTGGTCTAAACTCTTCTCCGCCATGGACCTGGCTAACAGTTAATGGCAAATGGACCTTTCTCCACATGACCAGGAGAAATAAGCTCTTACCTGCAGTGAGGGTCTCTTCCAGCCTACCTGACCCACACAAGGGCTGTGTAACGCACCTGCCACTTTTCAGCAAGTGATCGATCATATTATGCAGGATCTAAAATTAAGCTGTGACATTGTCTATATCAATGACATGACAGTCTTCACTAAGACGTTCAACGAGCATCTCACGCACTTAAATGAAGAGTTCAACGCTTGCAGGCATCTAACACTAAACTAAAGCCCTCTAAATCACATTTTTCCAGAGGAAGCTGGATTTCCATGGACACTCTACCTCTCAAGATATGATACAAACGCTTTAAAATAAAGCTAAAGCAATATTCAAGATTTCTGCGCCCAAAACCCTTCATGACGTCCAGGTATTCTTGGGTATGATGGGGTATTACTATCAATTTATACCAAAATTCGCGAGTAGCTCAGTGAGTCGCTAGTATGGATTTAACTAAGAACGCTCCTTTTCATTGAGGTGCTGAACAGAAAGTCGCCTCTGAGACCCTAAAGGAACTGTTATAAAACGAACTATACTCCGCCAACCTGACTAGAGAAAACCCTTCATGTTGTTCACGGATGCCTCTGACTATGCTGTTGGGCAATATTAGCTCAGTTGGATGAGCATGGTATCAATCATCCCTCGCATTACTTTATTAAAATTATTTCAAAAGCTGAGCGTAATTATAACATCACTTTAAAGGAGTGCTTGGATGTTCTGCATGCTGTCAAACACTACCGCCCCTTCCTATATGGGACTCCCTTCAAGTAATTACAGACCACACTTCATTGAAGTGGTTGCAAAATATGAAAGATCCCATGGAGCGGTTGGCTCGCTGGGCTCTTAAGCTCCAGCATTATGAAATGACCATTGAGCACCAAGCTGGGACATGCCATATGAGTGTCGATGGGCTAACATGGCTGCCTGTCCTTCACCTTGAGTACAAAATTTAGTGGATGCATGACTACCCTAATGAATCCTGACGCATGGGCTGATGAAGATGAACTAGTACAGTAGATGCTCGCTTGGCACTCCTGAATATAAAGGTGGAGAATGGCAAATTTATATAAGAAAGTAGGAGTGAATTGGTTGCCTTACCTCCAGCCATCTAAGCAAGTGCCTGTCTTTTTAGACTCGCACAACTTCATGGGGAATGGCGGAGTACAAAAAACCTATAAGTGGATAAAAAAGCGGTACTATTTGGATGACATCATGGAAACCATAACTGAAGTCTTGGACGCATGCCTAACCTGTAAAAAACAAACCTGCTTCAAGACCCAATATCAGTATCAAACTAAGATGCCCCACTAACCCTTCCATACTATAAGTCTGGATGTGGTAGGTCCTCTTCCTCAAACTACTGGTGGAAACCGCTATATTTTGATTTGTATTGATTGGACACAAAGTGGGGTGAAGCTTTTGCTTTTCCCGCTCAGACTGCTAAAGCCACGGCCACATTTTTACACCAGTACATCTTCACTTGGTATGGATGCCCTCAGGTCCTCTTATGTGACAATGGGAAAAACTTTATTTCCCAAGTAGTAAAGCTCCTCGCCACTTCTATAGGAGTTTAACAACTCTTCCCAGCCTCATATAACCCTTTCACAAATGGTGCTGTAGAAAGAGTTAATAATACCCTGGTCTCAATAATATGAAATTGGCCACCTCCAACCCTCTCCACTGGGATCTTTAATTGCCCAACACACTATTGGCCTAGTGTACCAGCTATCATCACATCCTCAAAATGTCTCCTTTCCGTATGTTATATGGGCGAGAATTGGGGGTCCAGACCTTTTAGCTAAGGATATTTTCTCTGATCGGACTGATCCTGAATAAGCCATGAAAAAAGTTGGCACAACACATCATCCAATTATAAGCAGAGGCTATGACTAACTTAGCTAATACTGTTACCAAAGAAGGTTAAGCTACAAATGAGCTCTGGACCACTTTCCCCTCATTCCAAGTATCTGAGTTGGTTCCTTATTACCATAACCAAATCACACCAAATAGTGAAAAGTACAGTTCTTTCTAATAAGGGCCCTTTTCAGTCACATACAAATGAGAGGATGAGTATTCTATTATATCTCTCTCCTCTGGACTCACTATTGACCGCGTTCATGGCCATTTCCTTTGGCCCTACTACCCCCAACATTCTTGAAGGGGTAATGTTGGACATTTGCCTTCCAGGACTCAAAAGAAGAATATTGTGGGTCAAAATTCGCCTAAACAGAAAAATGTTGGCCATATAAAAGTCTGCAATGATCTATAAAGCGATTTATTAAAAACTAATGATAATTTTGAAAATATTGGCCAAAAGACCCTAGACAATTCTTGGCTGAACCCCATTAATTGGGGAAACACCATTACAAAACCTGCTTAGGCAATTAATGTACAATTGAATGGTCTGATTTCCTTGACCTCATGATGGATCTTTTGGGCAACTAGCGGAAGGTACTCCCCCATCATCACCAAGTCCCTCAAAGCGCATATGCTGGGCCCACTCCTTTCCATAGGGATGGCGGAGGTCCCCAAGGTGAAGATAATTTAGCTAGCAGTGATTGGTTGAAGTTCATCAAGACCTTACCACATGGGTACATTCTTCCCCAAAACCCCACTTATCTTTTTCCTAAAAAGTGACTCACATCTCTTTTGATCTGATAGGAGAGTTTAGCATATTTATAATTCAGAAAGCTTTGAAGTTATTCTGAAACTATCCTTGAACTCCCTCAACCCTCAAAATTCAGTTTAAATACAAATCAGGCGGATATTGAGGGGATCGTTTTTCCATTATTGCCCCGTCTACTAATAAGAACTATTAAAAACCCAAGTTTCTTATTAGTGCGATCTTATTAAAGTTTTACAGAAACTCTTATGAGATCCAGCGTGTTAGCACTAGTGAGCACATAGAAAGCTGAATTTCTACATGTGTAGGCACACTCAGAAAGTAAAAATCAGAAAAATTTAATGTGTGTACATATGAGTGCCCTCTTGAATTAAAAAACTTTGAAGATATTCATATAATTGAGGACTAAATTCTCTAAAGGCCTCCATAGGGATGGCCACTTGGGCCCCATTCAACGAGGGGATCTTCCCAGACAGCTTAATGGAAGCTCATGTTGTTTCAACTGTTCTACATAGAGATTTGATACTACTTTCTGCTCTAACTCATCCTTGCATTCCTTCTGAAAGTGTGTGGTCACTGCTACCATAATATCAAGTATAACTTGATAGAACGCCAGAGGAAGGGAATTTGGTAGTATATAGTTGTTTAATCAAATGTTGTTTTAGGGCTTTTATCCTGAGATTTTTGAGAGAAGATGTATGTAAAAAATTCTATTTTAATGCGCTATCTTTCTATAAAAGTACGTTTTATGGGGCATACAGAATAAACCTTGGATTTAAAAGGCATAGTAGGGCATAATCATGATGTACCATTTATTTACAAAAATTAAAGGTAACTTGATTGATATAAGGCCTATTGGAAAAAGGGCCAGAAGTTCAGGTCAAACTTCCTCAGGAAATTGGCCCCGTTGCATGGGTTTTAATACTACCAAGAATTTGTGGGCACATCAAAAAGGCATTGCATCAGCAGAGATAATTTACCATATGATTAATATCATGTTCCTCATATAGGACTGAAAAAAATAACCTAATTAATTCTTTGAAGGGCTTGTAGGCATGGCAAAGTGCAATCTGAGCTTCAAGGTATCTATAACATTAGCCCAAATAAAATCTGCACCTTCACATAAAAGCGTTCATCAAACAATTTCACAGGTTTACTCTACTAAAAAAAAGAATTAAGGAAAATAATCCTCTGGGTGTTCATTTTTTTTAGTACTAGATGGTCCTCCTCTGGGTGTTCATCTTTTGTGAATCACTAAACTTTCTGATAATAAGATCCTTGGCATTAAGGTATGTTTCACCAACATTTTTAACATAATCATAAATAAATTCTGAAATTCTAAATTCAGGTAGTTCAATTACTATCGCCAGAGTAACTTTTTTTGCTTTCCCATCCATACTAAACTCAAAAGACTAACAAAATTGTTTGAGATTCCCATTCTTAACAAACTTTGGTTTGTTAATAAAGTAATTTTAAATTTAATTTTGTAGATGCAGGTCTGAAAGACCAGCATTGATCATATATATAACTTGATGTGCTACAAAGATGAGGAGTGGTATTAAAATGGATTTGAGCTTCCAGAGTGCCATGCATGGAGGATGTAGATGGAGCAAAAGCGGGATTTAAGGAAGTATTTCATAAGTGTTGTACTGGAGTTTATAGATATTATGAGCCAAATGAATGGAAGGAGAAGTCTCCAGAATGTCATGATAGGTAAGAAACTTCGTGTGATTGAAAAGGATATGAGAAACATAGGAAATTACATAAGACTAGAGTCTCATTGCTGTAAGGTACTCTGCCATGTCCATTAAATTAGACTAGGTGATATATTCCTTCCTATTAAGGAAAGAGACGATGCCTCAGGAATACCTACTGAAAAATAGAGGGCCTAGGGCATACTCTAGATGAGCATTGGATACTCTGACGCCCTCCCTAATATCCTTTTTAAGATTATCCAAAATATGGTGAAATTTAAATCTTCCACAACTTATAATTCATCTAAATGATACAAAATGAATATTGAGATTATAAGCGGCAAAATCTGCACCTAAACTAGTGCATCATAAGTGGATCACTTTGAGGCATAAATATTGAGGTCAGTCTGGCAGAAGAATCATGAATTTCTGAAGAATACCTTTTGTAAATAATAAAGATGATGTAAGGATACCTAAGCCCCAATGGGTTAGAAAAGTTACCAGGGCGTACCTTAAAAAGGCTACCCACAATTTGCAACCGCAATATTGCACTGAAAGTCCCTGCGCTCTGGATAAGTACACGCGTCCAGTTGTAAAAATACTCTAAAATCCTATTACCCAATTCCTTAAAGTTATAAAAACATAGCACTCCGCTAAAGGTAGAGTGCTGGGTTATATCATTATATCTTTTTTAAATAGTTAGTTCATCCCATGAAAACCTTTTAATATTTTAAAAATTAAAAAATAACCTTTACTTGAGCTATTTTCAACCTTACCCTCCTCAATATACAACCTAGTTTTCCACATGGCATAACTTTCTGAGCAAATCTTATTAAAATTAATTTTATAATCGCTCACCATAGTTTCTCTCCATTGTCCTTGGATTCCCTGCTGGCTGCTCCAATGTGGGGCAGTGTCAAAGCTCCCTCACTGTTTTCTGTCTGGCAGGAAAATGTGCTTGGACTGGCTTACAAATTAATACAAAACCCCTGGGATGATTTTCTCTCCCAAGGTTCTTGACGCCCACCTTGCTTGTACCAAGTGGTGCCTCGTTGCCCCTGGATCTCCCCAGAGCAACATGCATTCTGGCCTTAGGGTCATTTATTTGAAACTTTTCCCTTGCTATGACCAAGCCATTATTGAAATGGCTCAGGTGGTAAGGACTCCCGCCAGTTTTGTTAATTTCCACCCCTACAAGGGGTACTTCAATCTTGGCTTCACCTGTGAAGCTGATGCCGCCACTGCAGCAACTGTGCCCCTGGTTTTCCAGGGTACCCCTCTCCCCGCAATTTTGACCTGGCTCCCAGTGGATACCACTTTGGTGGTTCAGTTCACTAGTTTGCCCACCCACCTCCCCCATGCAGTGCTCCACCTGGAGCTGATGGACGGTTTGGCAGCCTATGTCACCAACCCCATCTTAAAGTTTGTAGTCCCAAATGGGGCCACACGCCTCGCTGGGCCTCGGGCATATGCCACAATCAGCCTTGAATTTAGTAAACTCGCCTTGTCAATTTTCCTCACGCTGTCATTCCTTCTGCCCCTGACCATCTGTTTTAGTCCCATGTCAAGGGCGGGCGGACAATTTGTCCATACTGTTTTGAGTTGGACCACTTGAAACGCAATTTCCCTTCGTTAGCTGCTTCCAACAGCTCTGATTTTCATCTGCCAGCTTTTAATCTGCTGCCCACCCCACGCCAGTTTTGGTATGGGGTACAATCCTTCCTTCCCCTCCCCCAAAGCCTATTGCTGCAGCTGCGCCTAAAGCCACTAATCAGCCTCCTTCTCGCCCCAGTGCCACACACAATTCCATCAACCAAGCACTGGCTTAGACCTTAGTTCGCTCCCATGCTTCCTCCAATGAAGTAATCAGACCTCAACCATACGCTGATTCCCCAAAAATTCAACCATAACCTATGGGAGTTATTGGCTGAAATTGACGAATCAGGTATTCTCATTGAAGAACCATCTCTGCAAATTGAAGGTTGTTAATGCAGAATGGGACGCCAAATACCCCCTCATATATATGCCCCACAGTCAAATGCTGAACCATTTTGCAGTGACCACCAGATTGCAGTTGAAGAAGATGCCATTCCAGATTATTGTGCCCTCTGCAAAGCTGTCGCCTAATCAGTGGCGATTCTCACATGAGGTTTTCCACCTCCTGTTATCCCCTCAACCCCCACCCCAATAAGTAATATTACAATAAATCAATTGCACAAAATTGTAAACTACGCTATCTAGAATGTGGCAACTGTAGCACAGAATCCTAAAGCTAAGATTACGTGAACCAATATTATCAAGTTTATAAAACTCACTTACGCCCGCATTAAAGCAAAAAAAGCTTTAGAAAAATATATTGGCGCCATTTTTTAGCTGGCAATTTCCATGAGATACCAATCATCAGTGATATTAAACTAAATTCTGCCAATGCCCTGACGTCCTTGCTCTCCACCTTGACATGTGCCATAATTTGAGAGGAAGCTGCTGCTAAAGATGAGCCCCCAATCCCCCTCCCCTTCTGCCATGGTTTGATAAGCGGTTTTCCACTGCCCCACCTGGTTGGCTGTTTTTGTTTGGTGTGTATCATTCAATCCGCTCATTCTATGTGTTTTGTTTGAATTAATTAGTTACATTGGGCTTTAGTTTTTTGGTAATGTCCGTTTCCTGATTGGCTTACCTAAAATAAATCTGAATAAATTCAAAAATTTAAAAAAGATTCTGGAATCCCTGAAGGAACCATCAAAAATTATGTAAAACCCATGCACATTATTCTCAGTGAAGGTCATGGCAGTCTTTCTGGTGTGTAAAATTTTAGCCTCCCTTATTAAAGAAAAAAAGAAATCATCCGCAAGGATGTTACAAACTCAAGCTAACTAAGAACTGTATACTTGGATTACCAGATTTAATTGAATATCTAATCATCTAATTTAATCCATAGAACCATAAAGAAAATCGGAAATGCAAATCTGGTGGAAGCATTTATCATGAAAGCCAATGAAGTCAAAACTGATTATGCAGTTGTTGCTTGTCAATATCAAGTGCGTGTTCAGCAAATTGGGATTTAGTAAAAATGTACACCTGGATTGTTCAGAAAAGCCTC
Source organism: Massospora cicadina (assembly GCA_022478985.1). NCBI lineage: Eukaryota > Fungi > Entomophthoromycota > Entomophthoromycetes > Entomophthorales > Entomophthoraceae > Massospora > Massospora cicadina. The sequence goes on from JAKSZP010001785.1 coordinate 37,360, forward strand.
CCCACCCTAAACCGATTAGTCATTCTTCCAGTTAATTAAGCATGGTCAATACTATTGACAGCGCTCAGTCTAGAGGTTAGGATGGGGACAAGGTTCATTGATTAATAATTTATCCACCTATCTTTCTGCAGATCTATCTCTTGATTTATCAGAATGGCAATGTTGTATGGATTTTGGATGTTTTTATAGATACTGTAGTTTCTCCTGTGGAAGCCAGGTCTTTCCTTGGCATGTCAGTTGTCTGACAATTGCTCTCAGTATCAGTCTACATTGGAAGGGTCTCCCAATCATCAATGTCTATATTGGAGGGTCATTCAATAGTCTGACCCTGTCAGAAGTTACACAGATCATCTTAGATCTCATAATAAACTGAAAAACAAGTTTGGAGATATAACAGCATTCCACCCGCACCATATTTTAGAATGTTTATTTTTCTGTTTAGTGGCGAGAACTGCTTTTAATTTTAGGTTCTGACTAACCAGTGATCTTACTTATTGTCCCTGAGTTTTCACATAAAAAATTAAAATACCATATCATCAATAAAAATCAGTATTGGCGCAAATAGTTCCAACCATATTGGGTAAGACATGTAGTAGGCAGCAATAATGTTTAGTATCTTGTACTAACTCATTTAATAGTAGATAATGGCATAAAATAATTTTAAAAAGTTGGCCAGTGTGGCTATTTAACTCACCTTATAATTAACAGATAGTATTAAATTGTTTTTCTGGGCCTTATGATCAGCTGCTTCAGCTTCAGTGTGTTGCAGTAATTCTATATTAAGGTATTTTTGACTTGGGTACAGTGACGCGCTATGTCTGCTGCCATTAAGGGGTTAACCCCTTGTTAAAATTAGTGCTTAGGCGTTGAATTAGAAAGGCACATTTTCAATAACTAAAATAATAAGATACTGAGTGCGGACAGCAATCTTAGTAACTTTAAAAAAAACATCTTTTTGCAAAAGGTACCTTTATTATAAAACTAAACTGAAAAATATAGTCTCAGGTAATAACAAAGGCTTGATGGTTCACTATTATTGATGCTCTTTATGCTAGGTTCTTAAGCAACCTAGTTAAAGGATCCTCACCCCTTAGAATTCATCCCAAGTATACCCCTACCTCTGCATTGCTAATAGAGCATTTTATGTATACTAACCAGCACTCAGAAGTGGTAGACTAGTGAGCTAATAATCTGAATTAGGCTAATTGATCAAATTCATAGGGATTGGGGGATTTCCATTATAGTCATTATCAACTAATTATATTTGAGATTCTATGGATAGTTATAATAAATATAGGATTTCTTGCACTGGGTATTTTTTTGCTGGTGTGAGGGACAAGAAAAGAGGATAGAAATATAGATAATTCAAAGCGGATTTTATAGCTGAGGCCAGGAGCCAAAGTGGTTACTATTTTGAGGGGGTAGAATTGACCTGGTGAGGTTATGGTTTGATCTGTCATATCTATAAATATACAGCGGCGAGGGTTAATCTTTTAAAAATAATTTAACCCAGCTTTGGAGACTTTTTATGAAGTTGGTGGCCAAGCACTTTAGACTCTTATGTCATTGAATCCTATTATAAGTACTAGTTAAGATATAATTAAATTAAAAAATTTGCATTAAAGAATGTTTTTTTCAAATTCCTTGCAACATTTTTCCCCACCTGACCAACCCCAAGTAACAAGGTGAGTGTGGTCAGATATTTTATGGGTAGGTAGAGGTCAGAGGGACAGAGTGCAGGTTTTACTTTTCAGGACCTTAGCATGCACTTGATTGAAAAATTTAGCCCTTAGTATAATCATTCAGAGTATAGGCATTTGTAGATGGCTTTTTAATGAACTCTATGGGTCTTTTCCAAAGATGCGCTAGTTTTCTGGTTTATAAAAACCATGGTTGTCATTGTACTAGACTAATTTTCCTACACTAGAATTAGGTAAATTCCAGAAGTCCTGATTATCATGGGCTCTAGCCTTAACCTTCTGCTCCAGAGTGCTTAAGTAAACAGAACTTTGTAAATGAATCAAAATTTTCGTGAGTTTCTCAAGCTATCTACTAAAACTCATATTCTCTTCTGCAATACATGTGTATAAAATTGAGGAAACGTGGGTTGCTTCCCATGCAGTAAAGCAAATGGGGAGTGCCCCATGGCAAGTGTTATGAAATCTTATATGTGAATATGGCTGAATGCAAAAAGGGGTTCCAGCTGGACGCTTTTCCTGCTACCAAATTACATGATATACCATCTAGCATACTATTCACCTGCTTGGTGGTGCCGTTGGTCTCCAAATGACAGGGATTAAATAGTACTCCATTTATGCCCATCATATAGTTAAGCTTAGAAATCATTTGGGATGTAATAGTCCCATTGCCAACCGGAAAAAATATGAAGGCAACATTACCAATAAATAATATCCTCTAGAATAAACTTAGTTGTAGTGGTGGCCCTAAGTCCCTGACTGCTTTTACCTCCACATATTTTTTAGATGATTAATGAACACAGTTTATTTTTTTATTTGACCAGGCGTATGGGTTAAGGGCCCCATTACATCCATGAAGACCTTTTGCCAGGAAAATTAGTTTTAGCCAATTAATAATAAATGGCTTTTTTAATAGGGAGCTTCATCTTGGAACTTATGAAAACGGCTAAGCGCCTTATGGGTATCTTATGACATGGAAACCTAATATTAATAAAATCATAGTTGTGAAAAAAATTCTTGAAGTTACTATGGCCTTGTCAGAAAAACACTTTTATGGCAACAGTGAGCTCTGCTGGCTGGTAGGATAACCAGTTTGAGTAATAATTGACCTTTGATTTTTTTCCTTAGGCGTTTAGGCCAGCAGAACCGGCTGGCCCTTGTGTGTCACTTGTTCCATTTGGGATCCCATAGCCTAAACTAATCAACAAGAATATTCATAAATTTAAATTAAAGGGAGATTAAACAAAGGGAAATATTTATTGAGAAGAAAGAACCAGGTATTTATATGTATAAACGGGCTATTGTGCCCCTCGCCAACCTATTGGCTCATTTCTGGTTCTACCAGCCAACTACTCTCTCTATTCCATTGCACTTCTTTCTTCCCCTGGCGTTGACCCTCTCGCTCCATCATTCTGGATGTCCAAATACTAGATCCAGCTCATCCTCAGCCTTCATTCGCTGGTGAGCTATATAAATTAATAAATAAGATTATAATCAAATTTAGGTTTGACTTAGTAATGATAAACAGAAACATTTCAGTTGCTCAGTTAACTTGGCTTCTTGCTGATGATAAGTTTTGACTCTCTTAGTTGACATATGGGGAATCGCCTTACTCAGATGAAAATTGAATATATATATGAGATGCTGGAAACAACCTTAGCCGCCTTGAGCTCAGAATTATCAGCCTCCTCAAGAATATAATGACTAATATGATTGTATCATCCTTGGCTACTAGTCGCTAGTGATCCATATATGAATTTGGAGCCATTGATTGGCCCAACCAACCTTATTTTTACAATTTTGGCGGAATACTTGTATTCAGCTCAACCCAATTGAGGAGAAGACCTAGCAATTGCTTACATAGCCCTGAAATTCAGTCAATAAGCCATTTCACTGGGATTGGCCTATTTCATCCCAAATAAAGATAAAACATTAGAGGAATCCATTTGGTTAAAATTACAACGTTTCCTCCCACTTAACCAGATGGTATTCGTCCTACGCCAGATTCAGCATGTGAGGTGGGCGTTCAGGGCTGCCCCTCCCCGCCACCAACAGTTGCTGAAACACAACCACCAGTTTGGGGTTACACCAGCGTGTTCTTCCCCTCCCAAGCCAAACTGGAAGCACATCCCCGCCACCTCCTCACCAACCTCTCAGCTACTTTGGCACCAACTAGAAGAACCTCTCTTATTGAGCACCAATTTCAGTAAATTGCTTTCTGGTGACAGTGAGCTCTGCTGGTTGGCAGGACAAAATATATGAAGACTGGCTGACACTTCCCATTTAGCCATAGGTTATGGGGCCAGAAGCACCAGCTGATCCCTTAGAGTGTCACCTGCTCCATTTGATGATCCCTAGCCTAAACCCAAGCCAACAAGAATAAACAAAAACTTAAATTAAATTAAAAGGTATATTAGGCAAATGGAGATTTTTATGAGAGGGAAGCATCAGGTATATATATGTACAAACGGATACTGCACCCCTCGCTGTCCTATTGCTCACTGCTGGTTCTTCCACTCAGTCACTTGCTCTCTTCCATTGCGCTTCTCCCTTCCCTTATGTCAATCATCTCGTTCCCTTCTTCCCAATGTCCAAATATCACTTTTACTCATCCTCAGCCTTCAGTCAATGGTGAGCCATATAAATCGGTATAGGAAATATATTTTAAAATAGGTTTAGCTTAGTAATTATGCGCCTGAAACATTTTTGGTTGCTCAGGTAACTTGAAATAACTCAGCATCTTGCTGACGACACGTTTTGACTCTCCTAGTCAACCATTTGAGGAATTGCTTTCTCAGGCGATAGTTGATTATTATATATGGTGTCTGAAAAAACCTTGGCCGCCCTGAGCTCAGGATCATTGGTTTCCACCAACATGACTTAAACATTATAAAAGGATTATCTTAAATACTAGTCGCTAGTTTTTGTATACTAATTCAGACCAATTATTGGCCCCAGTCGCTCCTCACATCCAATTTCAGCGGAACATTAGATTCAGCTCAACTCACATTGGGGAGCAACTACCCAGAAATCACTAAAAATACCACGAAACTTAGTCAATGTCTTATTCCACCAGGGCTGGCTACTTCATCTTATATAATGATTATTATTGGAGGAATTCATTTGATTAATTTTCCAACAGGCCTGTTGCCTTATGAGCAGCAATGATCAGACCAATCCGTTTAGTAGGCTTAGGGAACAAATAAAAGTGTTCATAAATAACCTTATATAATTTTCACAACTTCTACAAAGGTATTATATTTTAGGTTCTTTTTAAAATTTATGGAATCTCAAAAGGCTCTAAACCTTATTGCTGATTTATCATATTTTGCAAATATTTCATTGTTTTTATCAGCCATCAAGGCTATGGTAGGCAACCTAAACAGCATGTCCACATTTTGATGCTTTACACCAGGTTATTTTTGAATTTTAATTTTATATGCTTGTGATTCCAAGGATCTTAGACCAAATGTCTTTAAAGCACCTTTAACTTTCTGCAATCAGCATAAAGAGGCATGGTTGTTTACCACAGTGAAATTCATGTAATGGATACAAGCCTGAAATTGCTTATAAGCATAAATGACAGCTAATAAATCGTTATCAGTATTGGTAAATGCCATTCATGTATATCCATTATTTGTCTGAAGTAAGTGATGGGGTGCTCTTCCACCTCATCATTGAGCTGAGATAACACCACCGCTATGGCGGTGAAATAGTCGTCTGTCAATATAATGAATGGCTTATCATATTTTTGGATACATTAATAATAGCGCTTGGGCTAGACAAAGTCATAATTGGATAAAAGCAATTTGACAGGCTTCCATCCATTTGAGGTAACTCCAGTCTTGAGAAGGTGAAATAATGGTACAACTGTTTTTCTAAAGTTTTCACGAACTGGTTATAATAGATGATTATACCCAAAAAAACCTGTATATCACGCTTGTTTTTAATCATGAAATTTTTTGATAGCCTCAACCTTAGCAGGCTGAGGCCTGTTAAAATCCTGAGTAGTTCAATTATTGTTAAAGACTGAGAGTTCCCAGAATTTTACTGAACAGGTTCAGTATGTGCACAATTCACGTTTCTTGATAATAATAAATATGTTATTGAATAAGTATGATAACTAACATCTGTAGGAATAGATAAACCCAATATGGTCCAACGCTAGACCTGTAATAAATTATAAAATACTGGTGATGTCAACTTAATAATTCTTTCCCTGTTCTTACTAACAAATACACTCACAGAATCAGAAGTTTCCAGCTTTTTTACTCAACACGCTGAGTCTGCAAAGATTCACGTCTAAGGTCATCTTCTCTTCTAAGGATGCCAATCCTTACTCTTTATATACACAAAAGAGTCCACAATCAATGTATACCACAAAAATAATAAACTGAAGGTGAATATAACTTATATCTTAAAATGGAAAAATCTTTTTTTATTAGTCTTAATTGATAAAGAATTTATAGGGGAATTTGGTGCCTACTTTTCAGCTGGTGCCTCAGTCATGAATTGGCAGCCGTTACCATTGAACTTCCCTATAACATCTCTACTAGTGATGGTCTTCTCCATTGGGTTAGGATTCATCCATCTTCAACATCTCTTAAAACATTAAACAGAAAGAGCTAAAAAACGTGTCCTTGAATTTTACTTCTTGATCAAAGTAAACCAACCATATTTAGCTTCCAACCTGCTTAAATAATGGGGCTCTTTACCCATTATGGCAGTTGCAAACCAGATGATTGATTTTCTAGTTGCAGGTGGCATCACTCACCTTGCTTTTTTTTAGTACTAGTGGTGCCCAACCCAAAAGGGGGAGCTGACACGCATCTTTATTCACAAATGGGCCAAAAAAGGGATTATCATAAATTAAAAAATTTAGTATGGTCCTAGGTTATCAGCCTAGGAAGCCATATCAGATGGCGAGGAGGCTTTGGGGAAACTTTTGTCTGGCGCCCGCTTTAGCTGGCAGACCATGGCAGACATCATTGGGGTGGGAGCATCAGTGACATGGGGCATAAGAAGGTATTGTTGGGGTTTTTTTCATTATTTAGGCCGGCGGTGTCCATCGCCTCAACATATTGAGCAAGTTTATGATCAGCAAAAATGAGAGCCATCACACAAGTAAATGACTTGATGTGCCTGAAGGTTTTGGGATAACTGGGGTCAAAAAGAGAAGCTTTTGCTGCATGCATCACTCGCCTTGCAACTTTGACTTAAAATCCCAATTGTTTGGTGATGAAACCCAACTAATTTCAATTGGTACACCTGATAGTTAATCCCCACTTAGCTATCAAATACCCCCATTTTGTTGGCAACTCTTCCTGACAAATCTTAAGCATTTTTTGAATTGATCCATGATGAATATGAACATGGCAAATTACTTAAAATCCCTAAACATCATGAATTTAAATTAGGACCAGACATATATCCAATTCATTCACTATCAGGACTTATCCCCTAGCGATTCAACAAGTAACCTTGGAGGCTGGAAAGGTGGGGAAAACCCCATCAGGCTCTAAGCCTTATTTGTCTTTGAAACCCTCAGATACTCAGGCCTTTCATGGAAAAATTGCACTTATGATTTATTTTAAGGTTGGCTTGAGCTAACCAGCGGATACCTTCCTCTAGATAATGCAGAATGTCCATAACTTTTCCAGAAAAACATTTATATCATCTGAGTAAACTAAAATAAATAAGATTTCTAAATCTTCTGATACTATCCAGGTGCGCTGGAAGGTTGCAGGGGCATTAAAAAGCCTTTAGTCGCCCTAACTAGTTGATATAAACTTGGGTGGTAATCATAGTGCATTTCTTTTAATCCTCCATTGGCAGTTTAATCTGCCACTATTCAGAGATTAAAGCCATATTGGAAAATTATTATGCGCTACCCAAGCGGTCTAATGCATTGTCAATATTTGGAATAGGTATGAATTTTTTTATAATATTGTTGAGTTTTTGGTATTTTATAACCACTCAATTTTACCCATCTTTCTTCTTGATAACTAGAACTGGGGCTCAGAGACCCTTAGAGTGTACTAACAGTTTCTGCTGCACAAGTTGATTGATTTAGCGTTGACAACCTCATCTGCTGCTTTAGAACGCCAAATAGGACTAAGGCAAATTGCAGATAATTAGCAGTATTGAACTGGTGCAACACAACATGTGTACACCCCAAATTGAAATTATCTTTCACAAAAATTATTACTGTGTTTGTCAAATAAGGCCAACAATTGATCCATTTTCCTCCATTAACCCTGAAAGGCGTTCTTAAGGAATCAGTGAACATACAGCATGATGCTCGTTGTCCTCAAGCATAAGTTCCATTAGATCTTTAAACTCACGGACATGTAAAACCTCCTTAACAGGTAGAATATGAACAAAAGTGACTATCAGATGTTTTTTAACTTCCACGGGATAAGGGTATATGTTAACTAATTGCACCCAAATTTTGCCATGACCTGGCAGAAGGAAACCAGGTGCCGCGACCAGCTCTAAATTGAATAAATTAAATGGGGTGACTATCTCACCAGACAATTCCTTATAAATGGTTAAAACAAATTTGGTTCCCATTATAACGTGATGACCCAACAGTTTGGTAAAGGCAAATTAGCGCAGATAAGAATGCCCTTGGATTCTTAAATCTGAGTTAGTAACTTTTGGTATGGCTATAAAGCCGCTGTTATCCAATTATTACTATACTGTTCTGTAAACGATGTTAACAGTCCCCTGTTTGGGGCTTCAAGGCTGCATCCTTCCATTTGAAATTAGCGGCAAAGTTTACATCTGGTAAATTAACATATTTCCCTCTAAGTCTGTTTGACACCATATTTGCTAAAAAAGAAGTCCCTGTTAAAGTACGTAATTCTTTTTAGGGAATATGATAGATGGAGTGGAAATTACTCAAGAGCAAACCACAGCAGTAATGCGCTATATGCTCCTTATGAAGCTTTAGTCTGAGGGCCAGAAGTTCCGTAGATTTTATGATGATCTCATCTCAGAGAAATCCCTAATTTCTTCATCAGTTATAAGTTAACAATAAAATAAATGCCTCACTGCCTACAATAGCTCTGACTTAATGCTTCTTTACAGTTATATCAATAAAGGCACACTTAGAAAAATAAGTATCAGTAGGGTTTATTGCAAGGACATCCATTTTTTCTGTTTAACCTAAAAGTTTCTGTAGCTACTCACATAACTGAAGATTAGTCATTAGAGATCTTGATAGTACAGCCACTTAGACCCCAGTCAACTTGGGAGTTTCATTAAAAGAGTTGGAAACTCAAGTGGTTCCAACTGTTGGACATATGGTTATGACGCTACTTCTTCTGCCAACTTGGTGGCACATTCTTCTTATGAGCGGGTGGGACCTGCTATGTTATTATTTGTTAAACTCTAAACTGATAAAGGCAGCTTGGCGTATTCACTCATGCGCTGTGATGGATAGTATTCTATAAATTTGTTTTTCCCTAGGATTTTTTTAGAGGAGCCAGAATTAGAGAAAGCCCTATTCTACTCCGCCCTGTATTTTCCCACCTCATCAGCATCCACAGGGTGCATAGCATGAACTTGGGGTTTAGCACTTAACTAAGAACAATGGTTGGGGTGAAAGGCCAATTTCTTTGCAGTAATTACAAATAATATGACTAACTTCCAAAGCTTTCCAAATGAGGGCCATATGGTGGAGGTAGTACCTTTCTCAGAGAAATGGCTTAAGGCCACGGTTTTCAAGCCTCATTAAACTCTTTTTGGGTTCCCAAAAAAGTGACAGCGTACCACCAGAGATGATTCACCATATGGGTTATATCATTTTCTTCATCAAAAAAGGGAATCATTACCTAGTACAATTTTTGATTAGGCTCATAGGCATGACGTAAGGCGATTTGCATGTCAAAATCATTGATCACGTTGCATTTTTTCTAACATTTAAGTTTTCAAATATGAACGCCCTACAAAATTTTTCACAGCTTCTTTTTCAAAGAAGTTTTTAAGGAACTCAGTCTTATGAGTGGTCATCTATTCCGCCCACTAATCTCCTCAATGAGAAGGTCCTTTCTAATGTGTTTAATGACAATCTTTTTTAAAGCTTGGAATCACCAACTTCTGGCTCTCAGTGTCTAGAAAGCTCATTACAGTTGCCAACTTAGCACTCTCAATGCAACAGCCATGCTAGTCTCAAAGAGGCTGATGAAATTGTGTATACTGGCCTTTTTGTTGAATTTAGTAAATTGGTAAGGTGAAATAAATGGGATGCTTATGATGATAGGGCCAGAGGCCTTGGGATGCTCCTAATTAAATTTCTCAAATGGTGGAGATAAGACATAGGCATAAACCGTCCTTGAACTGCTAGAGCTCCAAGTAGAAGCGCCTACAGGATTCAGCATAGGAATACCAGTGGGGTTGTGCGCAGGTTGAACTGAAAATTCACAATTAATTAGATTAGATGGCTCAGGGGAGAAGTCGCCAAAATCTGGTTGAGCCAATGCCCTAACGCCTAGAGCGGAGGTAAAGACCATAGGCACTTCCTGAGGTTACCATGCCTCATTGGCTTCATATTTGCTTCTTACGGAAAAGGTTTGGATTTACTGTTGATAATATTAACAGCATGGGTGGCTGATTGACTATTACAATAGTAAAAATAGTAGCTACCTGGAGGCGTTCCGCTTGTAACAAACTTTCCATATTATCAACTTTTTCGGGTAGTGGCCAAAGATTATGATTCCATGTTGGTATATTCATTCTCTGATACTGACTTTCTACCTTTGTGTCTTTACTTTAAGATCTAAAGCCTTCATGAGTTGTTACAAATCTTTATTGAAGTGATTAGCTCCAGTCATAATTAAATCTAAACTCTTTATTAAACGTAAATAGATATAGTAATTATAGCTAATTATTTCACCTGATGGTCGTAGCAAGTATAATAGCTATAATATTGGCATCATGAGTGTTTAAATAAACGAATACTTGACAAACATCACTTGACTGGGTTTGTTAGGCTGCTTAGGCAACCTCTTTAACTTCAACCATATGTACTACTTTTACCAGAAGGAAACCTTCATTGGGATTGGCAGGATCCATATTTGATTAAATTAAACTACAGGGAACAAATGTGAGCCCTTTATACTGAGCACCACAATGTCAAAATTGGCGCTTAGGTGCCTAATTTCTGAGGCACAGGTTTTGAACTCAAAATTATAATGTACTGTTTGAGGACAGTAATTTTAGTAAACTTGAGAAGAACAAGTTTTGGCGAAAGGTAATTTTATTGTAATTTATAACCAAGAAAAATGTATTATTAGGTACTGAAAAAGGCTTGAAAGCTTGCTATCCTTAATTATTTTCATGATAGGGTCTGTCTAGTAACCTAGGAAAAAAAACCCCTCACTCTTATAATTCATCTCAAATATACCCTTACCTCTGCATTCCTATTATTGCATTTTGTGTATACTAAGCACACTCAGAAGTGGTAGACTAGTGAGTAATAATCTGAATTAGGCTAGTTGATCAAATTCCTAGAATGACAGATTTTAAATTATAGTCATGATCAACTGATTGCATTTAAAAATTTTAATGGATGAGCATAATAAAAATAGGATTCCTTATACTGAATATTCTTACGCTGGCGTGAGGGACAAAATAGTGGAAAAAATAAAAATAAAAGGAGTAGTTTTAAACGCAAAGTCAGGTACCAAAGTAATTACTAGATAAAGTGGTTAGAATTTGCACAGTTGGTTTATGGGATCTGATCTTCCAGATCTACAAATCTACATCTCCAAGGTGTAAGCGCCAAAACTAGCTTAATAAAAACTTTAAAATTCCTTATTAAGATGAGTGCAGAGCCCTCAAGACTCCTTATGCCATCAAATATTATTTCTAAGTATTATGAATTATTAAAATATTAAAATAGATAATTCAAAAAGGATGTTTTGTCAAACCACATGTGACACCCTATTGTTCATAATTTTAAACAATGTACAACAAGTATCTTTCTTTTCTTTGATACCTAAATTGAAGCCAAATTCAGTTTTTTAAAAATACAAAAAATAACTGCTTAATCAAGCCAAAACTTACTGATGTTGATTCAATTGATGCCTGCTGCCCTGGCTTGGGGTGGTGGTGCGCTACCATCTGGCATCTTTCAGCCACCGCCGCATGCCCAGGCTGTCTCTGCAAGCCCTCCCAACGCTACAGGGCGTTATGTCCCCCTCAGAACTTGGCCCACCACCTCACCAGCTCTCAGGAAGTGCTCCAGAGCCCTTTGATGCTCCCACAGAGCAAATTGTTTCAGCCTCCTGGTCAAATATGGGAATCTCTTCCCATATGCAAGTGTGGCCATCATCAAGATGGCCATGGCAGTTTTCAAACATGCTTGCTATATTAAATTCCACCCCTTTAGGGGTACTTCAACCTCGGCTTCCACTTTTAAGCCAATGCAGTTGCAGCAGCCAAGCTGCCATTAATTTTTAAAAATTCAATTTTCCCACTGTTTGCACCTGGCTCACAGATGAGGCCACTTTAGTGGTCCAGTTCGCCATGTTGCCCTCTTTCCTTTTCCCCTGAACGCCTCCACCACAAGCTCACAGAGGGTTTGGTCATCTATGGTGCAGACCCCATGTTGCAGTTTGTGGTTCTCAATGGGGCGGATTGGTTGAAAGGGCCTCACACCTTTGCAATGATCTGCCCATTTCATTGCAACTCTCACCTTGTAATTCCCCCCGCACTGTGATCAGATCCACCCCTGATCACCCATTCTGGGCGCGCATCAAAAATTTGGCCATGCCATTTGCCCCTTGTGCTTCAAGCTTGATTACTCAAAGTGAAAGTGCACCACAGTTGCTGCTTCCACCATGTCCACCACTCAGGGCTCAGGCACCACCCTGGCATCTGCCTCACCCCAATTTTTTTAATGGGGCTCAATAACCCACCCCCAACATTGGGGAATTCTGGCACTGCTTCCAAAGCGGTAGCCAATCAAAATTTACAAAAATTTAACATTTTTGAAAAATTTAACTGGATTACAGAATCCTGAGTTGATGGCTGAACCAGTTTCAGCTGAGCTGCCATGGTCACAGTACATGGCTAATCAGCTCCTGCCAAAGCCCCAATTCCTGTGGCTGGCCCAGCGCTGGCCAAATTCAATCCATTTGAGGCTTTTGAACGGATTGATGAGGATGAACTGCTGTACCACGTGAAACCTGATTTTGCTTTGGAGGAGTTCTTTGCTGACCCTCCCAAATCGCGTTCCATCCATTTTTATCCAAAAAATGTGGTTTCCATATATAAAAATATTAACAAATTGGCAGTTGCAGCTGCAGCTGCCCTGGCCAACACCCTCCTCTGGCAGTAACTCCATGGAGCAATGGAGCCCCTTGTTAAGGGTATTCCTATCCCATTTTTTCCTCATGATTTTGAGTAAGATGCAAAGTACAAAATTGAGTAGCTTGCTTTTGGTGTGAGCCGTGCTTGCATCAATGCGTGAAACCTTCTCTTTTTAGCCCCAAATATCCTGAAACCCACTGATGCATCAAGTCATATACTTGTGTACCTGCTCTCATCATTTTTGCTGAGCATCAACTTGCTCAATACGTTGAGGCGATGGACACCACTGGCCTCATTAACCTAGGAAACCCTCAACTATACCTCCTTATGCCCCATGTTGCTGATGCTCCCACCCCAATGATGTCCGCCATGGTCCACCAGCTAAAGCGGGCGCCGGACAAAAGTTTCCCCAAAGCCTCCTCGCCATCTGATATGGCTTCCTAGGCTGATAACCTAGGGGCTATATTAGGAATTTTCTAATTTATGATAATCCCTTTGTTTAGCCCATTTGCGAATAAAGAAGCATGGTGGCTCCCCCTTTTGGGTTGGGCACCACTAGTACTAAAAAAAGAATCAATGCACAAAAGGTCATCATTGAGCTGGTCATCCAGTCATTCTACCTTATGGTGGGCGTCCTGAGTTTGCAGTTAATTAAAAGACCAAAGGTTTGAAACCACAAAAAGTGCCATCCAGCTGTCTAAGTAACATGGTTTTTATCATTTCTGTGCTTCCGTGAACGCAACCAGGCTAATAATGTTGATATGATGACAGGCAACAATCCACTGGACTTGTCAAAATGGAAAGGTAAATATATAGAATAGCTTCTACTAAATACACTTGAGAGGCAAACTTGATGATTATATAAATGATGAGCATATCTTTGGATATAAAAGTATTTGTTATCACATTTCCTTTGCTTTGAATTTGCACAACATTCCCAGATGGGCTTAATTTTGCATTGGTGGCAGTAAGTCAGTAACCATGAAGTAACCATTGGATTTTTCTTACAGAAGAGCTGGGAGACATTAGACACCTGGGTTGCAGCTTGTGATACTAGCAAACTACAAGGAGAAAACTCGACAACAGGAGCCTTTTCCTCATTTCTTTTTAAACAAATTAATGGAAATAGTCTATGGCTTTGTTGATTTAATCCATAGGTTTATAAAGAAGTTTTGTTGATAAGATCTAGGGCAAAGTGGTTCAGGTTAGTAATTATACTGATAAAAATGGATTCAGGGAAACAAGTGTAAGAGACCTGTAGTGAGAACCGCAATGTTAAAGTTGGAGCAGGGGCATCAGAGATCTGGTTCACAGGTAGTTAAATGTGTCAAACAATTATAAGTCTGATTGTGTAATGAGAGTGAATTGGAGGTCAATGAAGATATTATCAGCTAAAAGACCCTGTACAATTCTTGGCGGAACCCTTAAATTGTGATAATCCTTCAATTCACTCACCTTAGCCAAATTGCTTAATTGTTGGTATTCAAGTCGCGCCAACTGTGAGGCAGAATCAGGGAAATCGTCTGAGGTCCTGGCACTCAATTTGATAAAATATATCAAATCTTTGCACCACAGGGTTATTCTACCAGTTAAACCCGTCTATTGGCCATCTCATTGAATCAAGACAAAGTTTGAGAGCTTTGATAGGTCTGAACTCCATATTACTTAATTTGGCAAATTGTAGCCTAATCTGAATTTTTTACCTCTCCCACTTCGATCCATGATACATTTAAATAATAAGCATTGAGATAGTAAGAGGTTTGCTTTTGATCCTCTCATTGAATTTTATAAAAAAGATATAAGGATGCAACACTCTAAGTATTATTAAGGTTTTATTTAACTGAGGTAATTTAACCGAGGTAAGCTGACCAAGGGATGGACATTACCAAACTAAAACTAAAAATCATAAAAAAAATAATGATTCAAACAAAACGCCCAAAATGGACGGATCAATTGAATCATACCTAACAAAATATCCAACCAGGTGGGCAGCGAATTCTGCTATCCCTCCATGGTGGATGGGAAGGGGGTTTGGGGGTTCATCTTTGGCCGCATCTATCTCATCCCAGAGTAGGGTGCATGTTAAGGCAGATAGTAAGGGTGTGGGGGCATCGGCGGTATGAGGTTCAATATCCTTGATGACTGGAACTTCCAAATAGTTGCCAGCCATCATTATACCAACGATGTATTTTCCTAAAGCGTCTTCAGCTTTGAGGCGGGCGTCTGGGGATTTAACAAACATGGCAATGTTGGTTTGGGTTATTTTTGCTTTCAGATTCTGTGCTACTATTACCACATTATGGATGGCTTTAGTGACGTTTTTGTGTAAACTTTTCATGTTGATCTTACTTTGTGCAGTAAAATTTTTGGGGATGACGGGAAGAAGAATTCCTCCTGCGAGTGCAGCCATAGATTTGGCAGCATCTTTGCAAAGTGGATGGCGATCTGGTGTGGCGGCTGCTTCTACTGCAAGCTGGTGGTCACTGTAGAACGGTTTGGCATTAGGTTGTGGGACATATTTCTGAGGTGAGAATTTTTCATCCCATTCTGCATTACAGAGCCGCTCAACTTACAGCGTCAGTTCTTTAATGACGTTACCTGATTCGTCGATTTCATCCAATAATTCCCATGGATTTTGGTTGAACTGGATTGGGGAATCAGCATATGGTTGAGGTTTTATTCGATTTGTTTGTGAACACATGGGATCAAACTGGGATCCAATCTGATGTTTGGTTGGATGAGATATTTATGGCATTGGGGCAAGGTGGATGCTGATTGGTGGCTGTAGGTGCAGCTGCAGCATCAGGAATTGGAGGAGGGGAAGGTAGGATCATGCCCCATGTCAGAGTTGGCGTGGAGTGGTAGCGGATTGGTGGGTGTCAGGCAAACTTTCAGCATCAGCGGAAGTTTCTGAGTATGGGTATTTGCGTTTCAAGTGGTCTAACTCAAAACAGGATGGACAAATCGTCCATCCGCCCTCAACGCGGGCCTAGAACGGATGGTTGGGGGCAGATGGGATGGTGGCATGAGGGGGAATTGTTAAAAGAAATTTTCATAAATTCAGGGCTGATTGTGGCATACACCCAAGGCCCAGCGAGGCGTGTGGCCCCAATTTGGGACCACAAATTGTAAGATGGGGTTGGCGCTGTAGGCTGCCAAACCTTCCATCAGCTCCTGGTGGAGCACTTTGGGGGGAGGTGGGTGGGCAAACCAGCGAACTGGACCACCAAGATGGTGTCCGTTGGGAGCTGGGTCCAAGTTGTTGGGAGGGGAATATTGTTAAAAATTAATGGCACCATTGCCGCAGTGGCTGCATCAGCTTCATAGGGGAAGCCAAGATCAAAGTACCCCTTATAGGGGCGGAAGTAAATAAAACAGGCTGATGTCATCACCGCCTGCGCCATTTTGATAATGGCTTGGTCATTGTAGGGGAAGAATTTCTCATATTTACCCTAAGGCCAAAACGCATGTTGCTCTGGGGGAGCACCAGGGGGCAGTGGGCACTGCTTGTGTTCAGGTGAGATGGGCATCTAGATACTTGGGAGGAACAAATCATCCCAAGGGTTTGGAATGACTGGGAGAGCCAGTCCAAGCACGTTTTCCTGTCGGATGGAAAATGGAGGGGGAAGTTTCGCCTTTGCCCACACGCTGAGACAGTTGGTGGGGGATTCAATGACATCGGAGAAAGACTTCAGTGTGCAATTAAGTGTTTGCTTTTACTTTACCAATTTAATTTTTTGGAAAGTTACGCCAAGAAGTGAGAGAGCTAGCATTATTAGGGTTATTATTTTAAATATATGTAGTATATAAGCCCCATAAAAGATTTTTTTAAGCAGTAGAGATTGAAATTTTCAACAAATATTATGGTAATTCAGGTGTAAAGTTGCACCAGTGAGCAACCCAAAACCTGAATTCACACAATTGATAGTAAACTACAGGGGCTTTAAAGCACAAACTTTTTAAAAAAAAAATGGAGGCTATTGGAGGAAATATTTTTTTCTAGCCTCCCCACTACCATTAAACCAAGGATAGCTGGATTTGAACAGCAGCAAATAGTACTCTCTCGACTTAAAACAGTTGAACAGCTATCCACTTTAGTCATCTCCAAACCCCTCTTTCAAGACATGTTTCCTCAAGTGAGGGTAACATTGCCTTTTTCTTCTTTATCTATGAGTCGGCTATGGAAGGCATGAATGATCAGCACAAGATCAAGTATCCCTCCTTCCTTGTTTAAGTTGCTTGGCCTAAGATATTTTTCCATATATATACACTTTACCAGGTGGAAGTATAAGATATGCTTATGAATGTATTCATCTCCAAGTAGAGTTTAAAGAGAAGGAAACATGCCTTTATGCGCCTTAGCCTGAAGGAGGGAAAATTTATTGCTTCATTTGTTGATTGGTTGTACAATGAAGCTTAACCCTGCTACTCAAAAAAATGCTACCTCTTGATGACGCTATTGCAATTCTGAGTGGTTTGACTTCTCACCTTTGCTAGCAAGGCATATTATCTCAATTAAAAAGGCATTTTCAGAACATATGGGATGTAAAGGAGGCTTTATTGGAGGTTACAATTTTTTTATGAAGTTGAGACCCCACTAGGAGGGGGTTGAAACCGCAAGCCTTAACCATTAAGGATCTCCCCACTGTAGCCTAGCAGAAAATCCATGCCAAACTTACTGACCCATCCAGTACTGACTACCCATACAAACCAAGTTCTGGTGGGATGTCTCAAATTCGACTGCCCTCCTCCATTAGAGGTTGGCAAGAGTATATTATGGTTGATAGGATTGGTTTCTCTTCCTTAAGATTCATCCCCATTAGTTATTAAAACTAGTTGAGGTCTCACTGCCACCTGAACTTTCTCTCAAGGGATCTGGCACTGTGGATTTACCCTTACGTCCCTCAAAGCCGTCTTCATGGCAACCACAGCCTCTCCTCAGACCAAACATTTGAAGTATTCTTCTCCTCAAATAACCCAAAAGTTGGTGCAGTTACGGTGTTTCATCCAAAAGCCAAAAGGGTAGAAGATCGGCAAAAGGCCATCCCATGTGAGGAGAACAAGCTGATTTCTCAGGCCCCTCTTAGCAACTCTTTGGTATGCATTGACAACCCCTCTGATGATAAGTCTGAAGGGTTGGTAAAGACGCATGCTATTATGTTTTTGGGAGCTCCAATAAAAGTGCAGATACCAGATAGGTTGAGGCCTAAAAGACTAGATATGGCTATGATACCCCAACAGACCTATCTCCAGCAGGTGTTGAAATGTTCATAGTTAATAAACACAGCCAGTGATGCTGACCAACTTACTGGTACAGTGATCCTATCATCCCAACAGGTTTGTACCCTCCAATCTATCAAAGATAGATACCCTGCAATGGCTAAATGCATTTCCTCTTCTCTTCATTTGAAGGAGGTTCTTTCCTTCCCCCTAATTTTGGTAGCACTATAACCAAGGTAGAGGTTGTCATTGATAAGGTGCGAGTTATAGTCATCCTTGATATGGGTGTTCCAGTGAATGTGGTCTCTTCAAAGCTCTTCCATTAATTAAGTTGGCGCCTGTCCTGAACTATTCGCAAGAGTTTGAAACTTAAGGGCCCAACAACATGCAAGCTTTTTTTAGTACTAGATGGAACATGCAAGCTTTTAAAGCCTACTCTTGGGTTGGGACCATCTAGTACTAAAAAAAAGCCTACTTATATACCCATACAAGTTGGGAAAAATCTACTGTCTGCCCCCACTGTGGCATTGGACAATAACGCATATGACCTGCTCATTGGCACTTAATTGATGATTGAGTAAGATAGATTTATCAACATGAAACAGAAAATTTCTATACCTTCTCAATTAAGAAATTCCCTCAGTCTCTACATATAATGAGCCTAAGAAGAAAGAATACACCTGATTTTTGTTAAGTATTTTTCCTCCGCCCTCTTCTTGCTTTATATTGCATCGGGAAAATGCACAAAAAAGATGCCTGACTCCATGGATGCTTCAGAGGGTATTCTATTGTATGCGTCAGAGGAGATAGTAGTCAAAGCGGGAGAACAAAAGGTGGTAGACACCAAGTTTAATGTGCAGATCCCCCGCAACTGCCTACTGCACTTAAGAAGCGTTGATGGGATAAGTCCTTTGGAAACTCTGTTGCAGCCAGGTCTCCTAGACCCTGCTTACCAGAAACCATTGATCTTCTGCTTGGGGATTTTACCAATAAGGACATGGTTGTAATGAAGCATCAGGAGATTGGAAAATCCCTGCTTATTCCAATTGAGAACATCTAACAAGTCCATTATATTGGGTCTATGTTAAATCTGAGGCTACCCACCGACCAAAGATTATGCGTTTTACTTAACATTCAAATTTCTGAAGATATAACCCTCGCAGAGCTCAAAATTTTCAATCTCTCCCCATGAAATCTTATAGTGACATCCTCTTCAAAAATGATACTGATTATGGGCACATGAAGGACTTGATCCAAACCATTAGTGTTAATGATGCTCAACTAAGTTAATCCAAGACCTATCAGAAAAAAAAGTTGAGGAGTTCCAAATAAGGACGGAGCTGAAACAACTACTGGACGTGGGGCTAATGGTGCATTCTCAAAGCTCTTGGTCATCCCTGCTCCTATTGATAAATAAGAAAAATGACAGTCATTGGATAGTGATGAACTACTGCAAACTGAATAACCTCACGAAAAGGATAGTTGTCCTAACCCCTAATTGATGACTTTTTGGCTTAACTCTCTGGATCCAAGGTGTTTTCAGTTATGGACTTAGCTAGTGGATACTGGAAGATGAACCTTTCTCCCAAAGATTAGGAGAAATGTGCGCTTATATGCAGCAAAGGATTATTTCAACCCACTCAGCTACCCCAGGGGTTGTGCAATGTTCCTGCCTTGTTTCAGCAAGCCATGGACCATATTTTTCAGGCTCTTAAGCTGAGTTGTGTGATCTTCTATATTGAGGACATCATCATCTTCTCCTAAAATTTCAATAAGCACCTCTGCCACCCAAAGGAAGTCTTTCAGCGCTTTTTTCCCTATCACATTAAGCAGAAGCCCTCCAAATGTACTTTCTTTCAGAAGTAGTTAGATTTTTTGGGCCACGCCCTCTCCTCAGATAGGAATCAGCCTCTCCATTATAAGGTTGTTGTGATATTAAAGATGCCTGCGCCTAAAGTTCTCAATGACATCTAGGTACTCTTTGGCATGATGGGATATTACCATCCATTCATCCCAAATTTTCTCAGCTCAATGAGCCCCCGTACGCCCCTTAGCAAAGAACATACCTTTCCATTGAGCAGAACAAAAGGCTGCATTTGAAGCGCTAAAAAAGTTGCTGCAGCGACGGCCAATCCTACACCACCATTACTATGGTAGACCCTTCATGCTATTTACTAATTCCTTCAATTATGCTGTTGGAGCTATTTTGGTTTAACTAGATGAGCGAGGAGTTAATCATCATGTTCTATACATCATCAAGATGCTTTTTAAGGCAGAACGCAACAATAATATCACTGAAAAAGGTGGCCTTGCATCTTACTCTCCATCAAATATTACCGTCCTTTTTTATATATAACCTCAATAAAATTAGGTACTAACCACACCTCTTTAAATGTGGTTACAGAATATGAAGGATCCCATTAAGTAGTTGACACGCTGAGCTTTGAAGCTCCAACATTATGATATGACTATTGCTCACCGATCTGAACAAGCCACATGAATGCTGATGGGTTGACCTATCTGCCAGTCCTTCACTTAGACAATAGTGAAGTCTAGAAGCTAAATGACCTCCTAATGATCCCTGATGCAAGGGCGCATGAGGATAACCGTTCAGAAAATGCAGCTTGAAACTCCCATAACAACAAGATGAATTATGGGAATCTTTACAAGAAAGTAGAGGTGAACTAGTTACTCTACATCTAACCATCTGAGAGATTACCTGTCATTATGGAGTTTCATGCTATCCTAGGGCATAATAAAGTGTGGAAAATTTATGAGTGAGTTAAAGAGCGATAATACTGAGAGGGAGTCATTAAAGCCATAATTGAGCCCTGGATGCGTGTCCAACATAAAAACTTAATACAGCTTCAAATCCCAGTTTAAATATCAACCTACTACTCCGCCACAGAGCTTTCACAAAATAAACCTAGATGTGGTTGGCTCTCTACCCCAAACTATGGGTGGAAATCAATATATATTGGTAGGAATTGATCGCTTTAACAAATGGGTCAAAACTATGGTTCTTTAAGCTCAGACGGAAAATGCCACGGCACTTTCTCTACCAGTTTATCTTCTTTTGACTTGGTTGCCCCATCTCCTTCTCTGTGATAATGGGAAAACTTAACTTTAAGAGTAATTAAAATTCTAGCCACTTCTATGGGAGCCCAGCAACTTCTTGGACCCTTACAACCCTTCTACCAACGGTACTGTTGAGAGAGCTAATGGACTCTTGGTTTCTATCTTAAGAAAGATGGCTACTTCAGACAATCTTCACTGGGATCTATATATGTCCAGTGACCTTATGGCCTACCGCATTAGTTATAACCATATCCTCAAGATGACCCCTTTGCATATGTTGTATGGCTTAGAACCTTGGGTTACAGCTTTACTATCCAGATATGTTTTATCAGTGAGGAGTGATGATCTGGACCAAGCTATGAAGAGGTTGGCGCAGCACATTATCCAGTTACAGTCATAGGCTATGACTAATTTTGGTCAAAAAATGTCACTAAAGAGGGCCAAGTTGCTAATGAGATCTAGCACCGCTCCCTCCTTCCAAGTATCATAAGTACTCTACTATCACAATCATATCATGCCTAGAAGGAAAATCTGGGTCCATCTGGGATGGGCCTTTCGTTATCACCTATAAGAGAGAGGATGTGTGCTCCATTAAATCCCTTGCTTCTGGAGTTACCATTAACTGATTGCATGGACAGATCTTACGACCTTATACCCTCTACTATTTTTGAAGGGGGAAATGTCAGACAACTGTAAGCCTGATTATGTAATGAGAGTGATTTTGAGGTCAATGAGGATAGTATCTGCAAAAGACCCTGGCCAATTCTCTGTGGAACACCTTGAATTGGGGTAATCATACTATTTACTCACCTTAGCCAAAATGCTCAATTTTGGTAGTTAGGTTTTGCTACCCTGCTTCATAATCAAGGAAATCATTATGAGGTCCTGACATCTGATTGGATAAAGTATCAAACCTTTGCCCTTGGGGTTATTATACCAACTATTGACCATCTATCAGCCATCCCATTGAAGCGAGGCAAATTTTGAGAGCTCTAAAAGGTCTGAACCCCATATTCCCTAATTTAGCTATTTTTATCTATATCTGATTTAAACCTCCCCATCTTTGAGCCTCGTTACACTTAAATCATAAGGATTGAGATAGTAAGAGAGTTTTTTTGATCCCCCTATGGAACTTAATAAAAATGATATAAAAAATAAAACATTTTAAGTATTATTAGGGTTATAATTCTAAATTAAAGTAGTATAAAAGCCTGATAAAAAATATTTATTCAAGCAGTAAAGATTAAATTTTTAGTGCAAGTATTGTGGTGATTCAGGTGTAAATTGCACCAGTGAGCAACTAAAAAACTGAATTACCACAAAATGCACAAAAGTGCAAGTTAATGTATGAAAAAGCCCTTAGAAAACGCACATAAAAACTCAGCTGTTAACAATCTTTGTAAATAATAAAAAGAAATCAAACTGTAGTATTAGGTACTGACATTAGCTATCCTATTGCTATGAAAATCCTCTTTGTTGTAGGTTTCTGGAAAGTACAAAAGAACAAAATCCCCTTTAAAGTAGCAATTTCTCCTAGATATTCTCTACTCATTCACATAGTTCTTAGTGGCTCAAATTGATTCTAAAAACAGCACTTAAAATGGTATTATAAATGCATATTATCCAAAATTAGGTCAGTTAAATGAATGCTTAAGGCATGGCGAAAATCCACAATATATAAGTAGCTGATTGCAACTGATACGCTTGCAGATGGCCGTGTCAAATAATAAAATAAACATATTGATGATCATTTTACGCTGTCTCAGGAGCAAAGTAATTAATGATATAATAATATAATAGGTAATATGAAACCCAGGGCACGAGCTGAGGTAATCAATAAATTAAGGAATTGAGAACTAATTTAAGGAGACTAAATATTCTATATCCTTCATGATTACTAGTAATCAAAGTTCCAGTTGAGATGCAATAGTAATCTAATGCTACACTTTGCAAATTCATACTAAATAAGTTGGTATGGGGCGAGTTAATCCGTAGTAAATTAAACCTATAGATTATATTGGTATAACAAAGAAATTAATCCTTTATCTATATATTATTAAGATATAAGGTTAAGTAAATATACAAAAAGATGGCTGGGAATACCATTTAAAACACTGATGAAGCTGAGATTGGTGTTAACTACATGAGGCTAAGTTGCTATTGTGAAAATTTTAATTAAGCAATGAAATAAAATTATAGCAATGAATTCCCCCTCTGATGGGGCAGGAAGTATTGACAGATGCATCAAAAAATCTCAATATAAAATATTACCCTTGCAACCTGAGATGTTAGAATTCTGGCCCACAATTGAGTTAACTCTGCCAATACCAGACTTTAACTAGTAATATCTTCAGTACAACATTATTGATGGTAACATTCAAAAGATACTGGATGGGATTCACTTGACTGAAGGCTGTTCCAGTTGCTTGTGCGCCATGGTTGTACCCTTGACATGAGAAGGCTTTACAGATCATCCAAACTGGCTGCTAGTGAATTAGCCATGGGTTTGAACCCTATCTCTACCTTTTGATGAATCTATCTCTCCATCTTCTTCTCCAATTAGTAGGACTTGTACCATTATTAGACGTTAAGTCAGTTTTTTATGCATAATCTCAAACCAAATATTGTTGAATTCTAAGAAACCACATACATGTTTTAAGAGATAACTGTATGTAAACCTAAAGAGAATTTATACTTCATCAACGACGCTTAAAGATAGCCCTACTAGACTCTGGGATTACAGGCTACATGGATAACTAACTAATGCATCTTCTAAAAAATGTTATGACTGATTTACATGATTCCATGCAATAAAACTTATCCAAATCCATATGGTAAACTAAATTTTCATATAACTTTGGTGCAATGCTTGCTCCAAGTGGAGAACTGATCAAAGGGGGCAATGAAAATACCAGGAGGTTTTATCTTGTAATGGGAGCGTTGAATTTTGGTCTTATTCTGATGGCTGGTTCTTCTCTGGTGGTATGGTAAGGTTTCAAGCATCTGTTGTATGAGGACAATAGACTAGACAGTGACTATAAGTTAAAATAACTCCTTGGTAGTACTCTAAATTCATATTTCCTTTCATTACTTGGATGATGGCACGCCATTCTGATATTACTGATCCCAAGTAAATTATCGACTAATACAAAGTAAAGTATTAAACGCAAAAAGTTTATAAAGTTAAATTATAAACAAGTCATAGTAGTTGAATGTTTTATATTAGCATCAACTTGAAGGTAATTTATAGGGTTTAATGTTCACTACATCTTACCCATGACGTCTCATTTTCAATGGAACTTGGCCACGTAAAATATTTGTAAGAACATCTATAAATACTTCAACTCAGGGCATCATGCTCAGCCTCAGGGTTGGTATAAATATCATCATCATTCTCAAGCTGGCGTTTCAGACATTTCTGAAAATAGGTGAACTGATTCTCTTTCACATGTAATTGGCAGCACATACCAAGGCGATTCATATCACTAATTAATAATTAATTTGATCAAAAAATAGATTAATATCCAAAACTAACTTCAACATAGAACAATAAAGCCCATGTGCCCAAGTCACTAAGTCTAAACTTAGTTTAAGTCTGACCTACCAACAAAGCCCTCAAGCCCATGTCATCATAGTCAAATATTATTAAGTGAAATCACTAGGCCACGGATCCTGAGCTTTGCATAAGCTTAGAATATACCTGATCCATAATCGCTGATATCTGATATGATCCATAATAAGTTTAAGCATGCTAACATTATTATGTCCCTATTGAATATCTAACAATTAAGTCCAGTCAATTACTCAACACTTCCCCCACCTTGACTGGATATAAGCGGCAGGTACCCTTCTTCTTGGGTCACAATGTCTAACTTTTTGCATTCCTTAAAATATGAACGTTATCTCAATAGCCTTTCCTCCTTGGACAGACTAGCCTTCCTAAGGCTAAGCAAGTCCATGTGGCGCGCTATGGTCAACTTGGGCGTGTTGCCCATGGTTCCTCAAGCTGAGTCAACCAGCTACGCTTCCACAGTAATAGAAAGTTCAGCTTTGCAACCTGATGCAATAACACCAATTGATAAACCAGAACAAGCCCCATGGCTTCAGGTACAGTCAGTCAAACATCCTGATGGGTTGAGCGGGATCCCCTTTTGACATATTCTTTATCTCTTCAGCCTTCTGAAGCCATTCAGTCCAAAGAAACCCTGATCCAAAATCAATTTGCTTTGGACGGGGATCTTCTTCCAGACTTCTTGTTTTCACTTTTTAGCATCTTCACTTCAAAAATCTTGCTTCCTCCTTGCACGTGGGCAGT
Organism: Massospora cicadina; assembly: GCA_022478985.1. Classification (NCBI taxonomy): domain Eukaryota; kingdom Fungi; phylum Entomophthoromycota; class Entomophthoromycetes; order Entomophthorales; family Entomophthoraceae; genus Massospora; species Massospora cicadina. Next base: position 62,989 of record JAKSZP010001785.1, read on the forward strand.
GTGGCTTCATTAGGTTTTGAGCTCAATTTGATGTCAGAGCTTGTGAACGCTTACTTGTCATCTGCACTTGCTACCAGTCCTGAGGTTGCTGCATACAATATTTTTGAGGCCAACCAGGCCCTTATTTTCACTAACTCAGTTTCTAGGCTTTGGTGTGATTTCACTTTGGTACATACCAATTTTTACATTACGTTGGGCCTCAAGACTTAGATTTCGAAGGATTGGTGCATCCTGGTGATATACCAAGCCCTTTGTAAAAGCTTGGCTAAGGGGCTTCCTGAGAAGTATGTCCCCCAGATGGCTCTTTTGGGTGTGTGCGTTTGCTTCCCTCCTTTGTCGCTTCCCACTGATACCATGCCCAACATGTGCAGGGTATTAGATGAGGCCTGTTCCCAAATGTTTTGCGTGAAAGAGTTCCTCCCCTTCATTTACCCCTGCCTTGAGAGCCTTCTTACCAATTGTATCTTCCTTTCGGCAGCATTTACTCCTGAGTCAAGCCTTTCCTGCCTATTCTGAAGTCCCTTCCAATGGACATTCCCTTTAGTTCAATGGCTTCTTCTAAGCTGACAGGGCCAGCGTGCCTGGTGCTGAGCTTTTTTGGGTTTGGCACATCTCCACCAGGGTCTAGATAGTTGGGACTTGTATGAAATCCGCATCTCTCTGATTCTGTTACAGGCTTCTCTGGTTTGATCACACTCTCCTCCCCTACCAATGAAGGAATATCTAGATCTAATGCCATTGAGGCATCAAATCTATGAAATAAACTCTAAGGCTTGCAATTATTTTTTTCTTTTTTTAAATATTTATATTTATCATATCCAAATTTTTAATTAATTTAAATTTAATTTATTTTCTTTTTTTCTTTTTTTTCTTTTTGTATTATTATTCTTTATGATATGGACAAAGGAACTTAGCGTGTACTCAATTCACAACCCAGCTTCCTTGATCCTTAATGGTATATACATCTTCAGACAATTTTTCCAATATAATAAAGGACCCCTTCCAAAGTGAGGCTAGCTTGTGCGCGCGGCCTGCACTATGAGTGTCACAATATACTACTAAATCTCCTTCCTTGAACTTAGTCACCATAGCTCATTTAGCATTGTCATAGCTATTCTGAATAGTTTTTTGACTAATCATGTTTTAATAAGCTTCAGATTGCAACTTTATTAAGGTCTTCGCTAGTTGCTCAACATATTTATTTGATTTAATTGCGTCAGTTGAACTGAGTACTGATTATAATGATAGAGGCAGAGCGGGCTGTCTACCATATAAAAGTCGAAATGAAGAGTGGCCTGTGCTGCTGTGGTGTCCAATATTGTATGCAAACACGTGCACATTAATTAAAGTTGCCCATTGTTAAGGCGCAAAGGCTGCGTTTTTGCGTAAAATGCTGACTAAAGTGCCATTCACTCGCTCTACCATACTATTAGTCTCAGGATGGTATGGTGTTGACAACACTCCTTTGATAGACATCAACTCATTAACCGTTGTACCATTTGGGCAGTAAAATTCATGCCATTGTCTGTCAAGATCTTCTGGGGGCATCTGTGCTTATAAATAAGACTATCCATAATGAACTTGGCAGTAGTTAGGGCCCCAATGTCTCAAATTGCTTTTTCTTCCACCCATTTTGTTAGATGGTCAATAGCAACAATTATGTAGTTGTTGCCTAGGCTACTCACAGGCAAAGGGCCAATTACATCAATCAACACGGTATGATAGGCCAGTCAGGTTTGATCAAACAATAAGTCACATCCAACTTCATAGGTTTTTCAATTTGGCATGAATGACATTTATCAAGCATGTCTTGGATATCAAATCGCAAGAATCCCAAGTGTAATTGGATCAAATTAATTCTAGTGTCTTAGTCATTTCCACATGTCTGATGGCCTTGCATGTTTGTGTAATAATCTCCATTTGGTCAGAAGGTTTTAGGAAGATTTGACATTGCCCATTGGTCTTAAGCTTGTTTAGAACTCCATTTCAATATTTGGTGTCAATTAATGCTTTTTCGATCACTTTTTGAACTTCAGGTGGCACATCTCCATACTTTCAGTTAATCATTTTTTCATGTGGTCATTGGCCAAACTGCTCAGGACAGCTACAATAGGAAGTCATGATAGTCCTTCTGCATTTTGATGGGCCACTCCAGCTCTATGAATAACTTCATAATCCTACACTTATAATTTCAGAGCCCAGCGGGCTAACCATCCTTCAGGTTTCATGAAATTGTGGATCCATTGTAATTAACTGTGATCCATTACTACTTGAAACTTGGTGCCATGAATGTAAAAGCCAAAATTGTTTACAAGCATAGATGACAGCCAGACATTCTCTCAGTCACCGTATAATTATGCTCATGCTTATTCAGCATCCTGCTGAAATAAGCGACCAGATGCTCCTCGCCATCATCCCCAATCTGTAATAGCACACCACCAATTGCAGACAATGAGGCGTCAGTTTGTATGATAAAAGGCTTGCTGAAATCAGGATATTGGAGGATAGGCGCCGAGCTCATTTTGTTTCTCAAAGCCTCAAAGGCTTGTTGGCATTCCTCTGCCCAACAAAAACGAACTCCTCCTTGTAGTAAGTGGAATAGAGGCTCGACAATCTTCACAAAACCTTCCACAAATCTTTGATGGTATCCTACCATGCCTAAGAACACTTGAACATCTCTCATACTCGTCAGAGGTTGCATATTGTTAATTGCCTCCACCTTTTGAGGCTGAGGCCGCAAGCCCTTGGAATCAATGATGAACCCAAGGTATTCCAATTGTTATTTAGAGATTTCATTTTCTAGGTTTTATCTTTAGATTAGCCTTCAATAGCCATTTGAACACTTGTTCAAGGTGCTCCAGATGTTTGGAAAACGTTCTCAAAAAGACATTAATGTCATCCAGGTACACCAGAATGCAGGACAATTTAAGATCCCCCAAAATTGTGTCCATTGGGCGCTGAAAGGTTGCCGGTGCATTACACAGCCCCTGTGGCATGCGTGTTAGTTGAAAAAGCCCTTGAGCAGCAATTAACGCGCACTTTACCTGCTCCTCTGGTGGCAGCTCAAACTGCCAATATCCTGAGATGAGGCCCATTGTGGTAAAGTACTTTGCCCCTCCCAGACGGTCCAGAGCATCATCAATTCTGGGCAACGGATACAAATCTTTTTTGTAATGGCCTTGAGGTGTCAATAATCAATCACAACACGATTGCTGCCATCTTTTTTCTTTACAATTAAAACAGGGCTAGCCCATGGGCTTTTGGATAGCACTATCATTCCACTTTTCAAAATTTGTTTAACTCTTCACCAACTATTTTGTCACTGGCCCTGGGGCGCCGAATTGGCCTCATTTTAATAGCCATATGGGTCCCCAGTATCAATAAAATGCTGTACTCCTTTTGCACAACCTAAATCTTGGTCATCTTTGGCAAAAATTTTGGAGTATCATTCAAACAACTCTAGTGCTTCATCCTTCTTTTATCTGATAATTCAGTAAATGATTTTCCTATATATTACAGTATGTGCCCCAAGGGTTTCAGTCAGTAAGCCAAATTCAGATAAGTTACCAAATTTGATAGCTGATTTTAACTCATCCCTCAGAAACAGATGCACAAAGGCGGCTACTTGATATTTCTTGACCTTAATATTTTGGCTGGTCAAATTTGCTAGTAAGACATTAATCTCTCCATGCCCCAGTATAAGTATTCCAGGCGCCACACTAGGTTCCATTTGCAGAATGATGCCACAGGGATACAACCTCCCCGTACAGTCCTTCCGGAATATCCAGTGTGGTCCCAGTCCTCATAACCAGTTGATGGCCTGAAGCTATTGTCACATCCTTATTCACACGTAGAGGTATTCCTCGATTTTTGTTTATGGCAGTTGGCATGGGGTGGCTTTGATTCCCCCGCTGAATATATCCTACTGGCAATATCCCATCAGCATAAACATATTGGTGTAAAATTTCTACGATGACTTATGGGCTTCCATATTGTTGTGAGAGTAATAAATTGGAAGTGATTGGCCTAATATCGTCAAGATGTTTTCTTTAAAAATTGCATGAAATCCCATAGGTCCTTAAAAAACTAGTTCCAATTAATATGTTATAATTGGCGTTTGGAAGCATTATAGCGGGTGCAGCTACTACCAAAGCTCCAAATTGCAGTGGCAAAGGCTGTAAGCTCCCTCACTCTTAGTGCTGTTAAGGCCTGTGGTCCCATATTCTTGATGATGGTCAATGTCCAGAGCTATTTTTAATTTCTTAACCAGCTTCATGGAAACAACGTTTACAGGTGCTCCACTATAAACAATAGGTACAACTTAAACCTTGTTGACCATAATAGCCACATAAGTGCAAACAGAGTAGTAAGAATCAATAGATTTTACTAAGTGAATATGGGAAGAATCCAGGGAGTTAAGAGTGTGCTTCAGAGTATTCCAAATACTGGGACATTCATTGATGAATGTGTTGATTGGCATTGCTATATTGACCCCTTTCAGGCTTGGGGTATCTGCTGCATTGCTCGGCCCATTGGCTGTTATATTCTCAAGTATTTGTTGCACATAGGGTTTAGTGACTATCAGAGGCTTCAGGTATGACAACCTTACTCTGAGAGCGAGTTACCGCATGTACATTTGTGGAATCTTTATTTAATACTAAAATAGAATCGATTTCATTGTCAAATGAGGCCCCATGGCCTACGTATTCTTATCAATCAGGTGGGACTGTTTTTCTGGCACAATAGAGTGTCCTGCATCTATTGTGCTTGTTATTTTCCCTCCTCCTGCACAGTATTGGGAAGGACTATGTTGACATTTTGCTGATGGCTTTGGGAAGCAAAGTGACCTTTACAATTGCAATGAAAGCAAGTAATTTCACTCACTGGCCGTGGGGCTCTTGCAATTGAGATTTACTCATTTTTTTACAGGCGGATTACTTTCAATCTTCTTGTTGATTTTGGAGGGCTTTCCAGCGAAGGCAGTGGGTCCTGATCTGTAACCAGTATTAGGAGGGCCTTAATTTTTGAGCATCTGTGCAAATAGTCAACCAATTTAGATGTTGCAAGGTTTTTCATGAAAGCAGGCAATAAAGTGTTCGATAGATTTGGGTAAGGTTCTACTGCATGCTCTAGTGCAATCTTAGCATCAAAATAAACCATAGCCCGTGCGCCTAGGAGAACTTGAGCTTCACAATAAAATTGCTCTGCAAATTTGTCAATTGCTTCATCTTTCTTAAAGCGAGAATTCATAAACTTAGATTTTCTGGTCGCCATCCGTTCTGGACCTCCAAATTCATGAAGAACAGCCTCCTTGACTTTGGCATATGTTGGATTTTCGTTAATGTGAGGCATAATCAACTCAATGCTCCACTCATCCAAGCAGTTAATCGTAGTGGCTGCTTTGTTTAGGTCGCTGGCCCCATACATGGCCATTTTAAAGCGTTTGACAGTTATGGTAATACTTCTGTTCTTGTCAAATGCTGGCAGGTTTTCTGGTTTATAATTATTGCTTTCCCATTCCTGGTTATCATGATTACTTCTTTGTTGACTAGAGCCAGGCGTACTAGGGCGTTGAGGCATTGTATCCTGGTTTGAGGTGTTAGGGTTGTCCAAAGCAACCATTTTGCTAGGCATTTGTTGACGTGGCCCAGCATCCATTTTGGTAGCTATTTCTGAAGCTTCATCCTCATAGTATTCAGAAGAATTTCCAGTCAAGTGGTTTGTAGCACACTGACAATGCCCATCATCTAGAGCTCGAATTCGTTAGCTGATTTTGTTTTCCTAATTGACATGATTTCAGTTTTTAGTTTTTAATTTCGCAATTTCCTCATTTAAGCTAATAGTTTGTAGTTGCAAGGTGGAAATCACTTGGTCCTTTTCTTTTATTGCCTTCTTGCACTGGTTCAATTCTCCATGGAGATTATTGTTCAACTCTTAATAGCATTAACATCATCATTGAGATTATTGATCTGTAGATTATGACGATCAATAGAGTTTTGTTTTTTTATTTTTTGACCGTTGGTCCTCAAATTGTGTTTACCAGTAATTGATTTTTTGGTGTAGTCATCCTTCATCTGTGAAATTTGGGCACTCAAATGTCGATACTGGTCACAAAATTCATTGTTATGGTTTAACTGCGCCTCTTGGGCTTCATGATTAAGCCTAATGAACTCTGAAGCATTAATAGAAGTCTGATTAATGTTGCTGACCCAAGATTCAGTGACTCCTCTTTCCTCTAAGAAATTTCTAAAGATGGGATGCAATCTGTCATTTAGCTCTTGTGCTAATTCTGCTACCCGGTCATTAGCCCAAGTGGCTAAGTTGTAATTTGCCTCCAAACTAGAACGGACCTCAGCAAAGTTGGCTTCCAATTGCTCATTTAAAATTTGGCCCGCCTGGCTGGAGTTGTGAGAGAAGTTCACCAACTCAGTAATGGCTGCATGATGGCGGGCGATTGTCATCTGAGAAATTCTAGAGGTGGGATGTACAAATTCAATTACATATTGGGCGATATTCTCTATCCTAATTAAAATGTTTCAGATCTGAGCTACACTTAATTGATGATGAGCAAGATATCCCATCCACAACACATCTTGCTGTCATTGGCAGTAAAAAGGATTGCCACTATTGTCCGCAGGCCCTTGTCCTATTTGATACCCTCTTAACAACTGCTGCTCAAGATGTTCCAGCTCTTCAGATGAAATGGGTTCGTCAGGATAGGTAATAATGGGTACATCCTCCCAATTAATCTGGGACACAGTCATTTCAGTATTCCCATTGGGCCCAGTAATGGTTCTGAATAAATGATTGGGTTTTCTCCCCTGCTCAGCGCGGTCACCATCTGTGGTCCCAGCCATGAGCGCCACTTGTTGAATCTTGGTCTTATTCTAATGGCTGGTTCTTCTCTGGTGGTATGGTAAGGTTTCAGGTGTCTATTGTATGAGGACAATAGACCAGATAGTGATTATAAGCTAAAATATAACTCCTTGGTAGTACTCTAAATTCATATTCCCTGTCATTATTTGGATGATGGCACGCTACCCTGATATTACTGATCCCAAGTAAATTATCAACTAATACAAAGTAAAGTATTAAACGCAAAAAGTTTATAAGTTAATATAAAGAAAGTCATAGTAGCTGGTGTTTTTTATTAGCATCAACTTGAGGGTAATTTATAGGGTTTGATGTTCACCACATCTTACCCATGACGTCTCATTTTCAATGGCACTTGGCCACGTAAAATGTTTTTAAGAACGTCTACAAATACTTTAACTAAGGGCATCATTCTCAGCCTCAGGGTCAGTATAAACATTGTCATCATTCTCAAGATGGCATTTTGGACACGTCTGCAAATAGCTGAACCAATTCTCTTTCACATGTAGTTGGCAGCACATACCAAGGTGATTCATATCACTAATTAGTAATTAATTCGATCAAAAACTTGACTGACATTAAGAACTAATTTCAACATAGACCAACAAAGCCCACGTGCCTGAGTCATTAAGTCAAAACTTAGTTTAAGTCCGACCTAACCAACAAAGCCCTCAAGCCCGTGTCATCATAGTCAAATATTATTTAGTGAAATCGCTAGGCCGCGGATCCTAAGCTTTTCATAAGCTTAGAATATACCTGATCCATAATCGCTGATATCTGATATGATCCATAATAAGTTTAAGCATGCTAAAACTATTATGTCCATATTGAATATTTGACAATTAGTTCCAGTCAATTACTCAACAGGGAGCTTGAGGGCTAAAAGCCTTGAAGGTCTGCAAGTGCCCAAAGGTCCTCAATAGCTTTGTGGTCCCTCTGGATCCAATGGTTTCATGCTTCTTGTGGTTAAAAAGGTTTAGATGTCCAGAAAGCTCATATGGACCAGAAGAGCATCCTGGGCCTCCTGGATCCAATACCCTTGCACTGAGGGTGCTGAATATTCTTAGATAAGCGTTTTGTTAGGAAGACAAAAGACCTTTTTATAAGATGAATGAGATAGAGCAAGGATGTGGATTCTATCCAGATATAATTCCTATCAATCACAACCTTACCTTGGAGGCACTGGATGAGGAGATGGATAATATATGTTGGGATTTTTACCTAGAATAAACGATTCACATGAGTCAGATGACGGGAATTAAACCTGATATGTTAAAATAGCTAACTCATTATTGAGATTAATTCCTGAATAATTTAAAACCTCTCAATATTAGGGACAATCCCTAACTAATACAGTCAAATATTATTCACCTAGAACCTCCTAATATTATGTAAAATTCCTAATTTATGTGGCAATTGAATCCAATTTTATATAAATGACCAACCTGTCACAGAATCCCCAATTGGTAATTTGAATAGATCTTAGCTTGGCACGCTTGAAGATTGACCAAAAAACTCCCTGATTTCCTATATAATAATGTATCTTACAACAAACTTTACTCTCTTTCGCCATTTTTAAGTTAAATTGGTCTACCTCTAAATATTTAGGGTAGAGATAATAGTTAGGATTTAACACTCAAGGAACTTATACTGAGTAAAGTTTTTCTGGACAAGGAAAGCAAAAACTTCATAATCTAGAGCCTAAGAACTTCAGGTCTCCTGGTCTAAAAATAAAAAAACAAGTGGTCTTAACCTCTTTCCTGACAAAATTGTTGCTATCTTCAAGGTTTACCCTGAGTTCACAGTGCAACTAATATTACAATGAACAATAACAATTTGTCGTTAGATCCCTCTTTAGATTAGAGACAACTTAATCTCTTGGCAAAATTACCTGCTTATGATGCGTGAGATGGAGCAAAGATTCTCACCCTTATGCAAAGTCAGGACTTCAGGGAGTAGCTTTAACCTGATCCCTATTAACAGGTCCCCAAAGCCCTCAGTGAGTTAAAGGGCCATCAAGGCCCAAAGAAAAGCTAAAAGCAGAAAGGGAATTGGAAGAAACGGTAATTTTATATTAAAAGGATCCTTGAAGTATTATATGACCTGGATGGATTGGAAAGAAAAGAACTGGAAAGTTTCAGTATTGATTGCTGACGATGAATGAGAAAATGAACAAATAATATTGCAAGGATAATGGGCGCATCCTTGGCATAAGTTGCTGGTGCACCCAAAAAGGATAATTGATTGGGTGCAAGTGCCAAATGGGATTTCGCCATGACCAAATTGAGTGGTTGGCATCCTCAGCATTAGTCACTGGTGCTGAATTAAATGAAGTGTGATTTAATTATCAGGGTCTATCCCTAATACTTTGGATCAGGCTTACTCCAAGTTAATGGGGAGTCCAATTTGGCATCCGCCCATAGGTGGGTCAAGATCCCTAGTTGGGGCTTCCCCCAATTAAGGGAGAATCCCAACATGTATTAGAATTTCATTATAAATTACAATAAACAGGCGTTACAAAGGCTACAAAACTATTAGTTCCATGGCTCTAGTGAAGATCAACTTAAGTGCAACAAAATTATTAGTTCCATTGCTATTGATAATGCCAATTGAATATACAGAGTCCTGTATTAAAATAGACCAAAATTAAACTACGTGAGACAAGAATTGAGGTACTATATTAATTAAAAAGCAGAAATATTTATAGGGGAAAATTTCGTGGTTCTTCGCAAGGATATCCTTAATTTACCCAAGGTAATATCTTTCCTACCAGAGGACCAATATTGTTGATTATCACTATTATTATAAAATTTGTGATGATCATATCTAATAGAGCTCTAGTTAGATGCAATTGACCTTCTTAACAAGGCCTATTCCCTTTGAAATGATTTGACATTTTGGATTGCTTGGCCATCTTGGATTGCTGAGTTTCTTTGGGTCAATTAGATTCACTAATTGTAGGAGGTCAATAACTCTGAAGAATCTTTCTTTGGTCAAATTGAGAATTGGAAATACTCGTTTTAGATTTTTTTAATCTTATTAGACCAAGATATCAAATCTCAAACTGGAGTACTTTTTGGTCATCTTAGTTGTATCTCCAACAATGCCCCTCAAGATCTTGCCTAAGGGGCACATACTTGCAAAGAAACCTACTATGCACTCTATTGATAATAGTACCAGTA
>JAKSZP010001786.1:0-72897 GCA_022478985.1 Massospora cicadina
TTGCTCCAACTGATTCTTTTTTTTATAAATACAGCTACTTTTTTGCTGTCCTGTCTTGTCTACGCTAAAAAAACCTAACTCTCTCAATCGCCCATTTTGCTTATATACATCAACTTCAGGTGATACTGTTTCTTGTTGCTTGGGTTATTCTATTCCGCCAATTCTCCTCAAATTTGGCTTGTTATTCTTAAACCTCTGTCGCCCTAATTGTAGGCAATTTACTTTGCATTCATAAAATGTTGACATTGCCTTATTGCCTTATCGCCTTATATAGAGGCGATCCAATAAACTCATTACATCCGATAAAGACCCACTATATTCCAATATCACCTCATCTTGAGGCACTCAGATAATTGTAACTGATACTATGTTCAGCGGATTCCGCCCTGTTATCCCACAATTATCATCTAGTCATATCAAAATTGTGACATCTGTGAAAGAAATGAAGCCCCTCAACTCAGAAGCGTGGACCTAACAAAGATCTCCTAAACATCCCTGTTCAGGGATAACTACTGTGAGATGGAGCTTGCAGAATTGTTTTATTTAACCGAGGCAAGCTGATCAGGGGACAGGCATTACCAAAAGAAAGAAATGACATGAAACCTGAACAGGGTCAACTCCATCAAAGAAAGTTTTTCCACCTCCAGATTGGGTCTCAAAAATTTTTCTGGTTACATCATGGGTAAGGTTTTCGTGTTATTAGACCTACTAACCGCCAATATTTTCCTTTGGCTGGCACCCCAATTGATGTGCAAAGGGCAGGAATTGAACCCGCGACCTTCAGGTTGGTAGCCGTACGCCCTTACTGACTCACCTTCCACCCCTAGCTTGCAGATTTGTTAATTAAGTCAAATTGACGCCACAACTAAAGCAGAATTTAGATGTAGAATCTTCAGGGGATCATGAAGACCCTAAATAATACCTTAATTACAAATTATTTTATAATTCACTTTAAATCTATCCTGATTTTTATAAAGCAGTATAAAAATTACTTCAAGTTTTATTATAAAGCCTTTTACACAAATCTTAGTTTATATTTTTTGCTTCACTTATATAGATTAAGGAACCAATTGCCATTAGACAGTCTGGGATTAGCACTTGAGCGGAATATAGTAACCAATCTTAGATATGCTCTGGAAGACCAGAACATTTGTTTGCACAGATACCTTGAAGTCAAGCTGCAAAGGGGGAGGTTGGATAAAATTCTGTTATGTACTGAGGTGGTCAATGTAAAAGAAAACATTTCAGAGAGTGTCCATGAGAGTTTTGCCATGGGCGTGAACAGTTTCAATGAGGAATTGATGCTACATCAAATAGCATCAGAAGTGGATACTACAGTGAGGATGATTATGTTTTTAGGAAGGTCGCCTTGTGTCTAATTTGTGTGGAACAGAACAACTTACAGCAAGTCAGTCCCCAAGTTAAGCAAGATAGGGCTGACAAGCTAAATCCAACCAATTACAATATTTTTCTGGGCATATCCCAACCTCATCATCCATTATTGTATAGCAAAGGGAGGCAAGGAAGGCTGTTAGGGTCTGGAACTACTTTATCACAGTTTGAGATAGCAAGCCATGAATTTGCTAATCCTAAGCAAAAGGTACAGTATAATAAAGGGGTGGTGCATATCATATAGAGTATGGCAATGGCAATTGAGAGTTATAATGAAAGAAGGAAGGATAGCTTCAATCAGTCTCATTTTTAATAAGGCCAATACATTAGCTATGTGTGGATGTGGAAATATTGAAAGAGGGATTTGTTCAGGTAGAGTTGTTTCTGCACTCACTGCTATAGAATTTCTATAATTGAGTTGGGAACTGTACAAGTTGGTGTAGAACTTATAAAACAAACTTTTTTATTGTATAGATTATTACTATATAAAATGGAACTAGTATCATGAAAATAAGAACTTAAAAGAATTAGCATTTGATAATATTTAATTAAATGTGAAGATTAACCTATGATTTTCTTAGTTATATATTATATCCAGCTTACTGGACTTACCTAGTCTTAATTAATGCTTGAACGTAGTACTATTCTTCTTATGAGCTTCTGTAAATGCCATGCATATAATTTTTGAAAAGTAGTTAAAATTGTCTCAGTATTATATAAAGTTTGTTCTGGTATGCAATTAATTGACACAGTATTATCACAATTAAGGTAAATTAAATGATTAATTGAATTAATCTTATTGAAATTATAATTTTGTATGCAATTAATCAACCTAAGTTTAGAAAATATCTTCTTGATCTGTTGGATGATATCTGTAATCTCAGGAACTCCACTACTGTCAGGATTTACTCTGACATCATCTTCCACTGAAAATTAAGCTACCTGAAAGGCCTCCTTCTTCCATTTCTTGAACAGCTTGACTGCATCCTTCAAGTTTTACTCAGGCTCTTAAGTGCTCTAATCTGTGGGATATCCAGTCCACTTAACCAAAAAAGAATTTTTCATAATGCTTACATCTGCCAGCAATAGATCTACCTCATACTTAGGATATAGACTATCAACCAGTGGGGGGTGGCGCTTTTAACGTTTTTATGGGGTAAGGATCAACAATACTTCTTTCATAATATTGATCTATGGAAAACATCATGAAGCTTTCATCCTTCAGGTATAGCAATTTGGTAGGCAACTTTCTCAATAACTTCCTTTACTTGATATGGCCTTACACACCGATGTACTAGTTTCTGGCATGGTACATCCAAAGGAAATTGCGTGCTTCCAAATAAACTTAACTCCCACTTTCCAACGTCTTCCCAGGTACTCTTTTTATCTGCAAGATCCTTGTAGTTTGCACTGCTTGAGTTAAATTTGCTAGACATAAAGCATGGGTCTGATGGATATCTTAGAGAAATTCTCTTCCTGATAGATTATTAAATTTAGTATCTGGCAGTGGTTCTAAACTCAAGTCATGGCCATAGTCAGCCTTAAATAGTGACATTCCAATAAAGCATAGTACAAGTTGTTGTAGCAGAACTAGGCCATTAGTAACAGTCTAACTCAATTATTTTGTTCAGCATTCAAGTAACATCTCAGATACTTCTTCAGCACCTGATTAACCCTCTCACTTTGTCCGTCTGTTTGAGGATGATATGTGGTAGACAGGAATCTCTTAATTGTAAGATTCGACATAATGCTTAAAAGTGCAAAGTGAAATGTAGTCCTCTGTCGAAGATGGCCTCCATGGGTATTCCATGATAAAAGATGACATTATTAATAAATAGCTGGGCTGTATCTTTAACTGTGACATCTGTGGTAGTGTGAATGAAGTAAGCTTTTTTTGTGAACCGGTCAACTACCACCAAAACTGCATTATACCCCTGATACTGAGATAAAACAACTATGAGACCTATGGAAACTGACTCCAAAAGCTTCTAAGAGAACTTCTATGGACCCAATTGACCTTCAGGATGCTCCTAGCCTTAGTACGCCCACAGATCTCACATCCAACAAGGTACTTATTAAATACCAACCAGCCCAAGCCAACAGTAAGTTCTTTTGATGTTAGTTACCATATTGTGTTTTTCTGGGATGTCCAACCATGCCTGAGTAATGGTATTCACATATATTTTCAATTGTTGGGACTCTTAAGGAACATACAAACATTTTTTTCAATAGACCAAGTGTCCTTTCATAGAATATTTCTTCAGTTACCAACCACTATTTAAGTTCTGGATCAGTTCAGCTTTCCACTTAAAGATGCATCTTCTATCTGGGACTTTTAAAGACAACCTCCTATTCCACAAAAATCACGTGAGAGAGTTGGTTCACTGGGCTCAATGTTTTTAGTAAAACCTGTGTGTTATGTTCTTTGATCTCCCTTTCTGAAGGTATTAAGTCAGGGCGTCAACTTAGAAAATCTGTGACCACATTAACCTTTCCAGATTTGTATCCAATTTTTAGATCACAATTAGAAAGGTTAAGAGACCATCTGGCTTGTCTCTGATTTATTTGTGCAGATTAAAGAAGTATATCAGCTTCTTATGGTAAGTAATGATATTCATGGGGTGTTTTGCCTCACATAAGTAATATTACCAGTATTTCAGAATCTCAAAAATAATGTCATCTTTTTATCATAGATGGGGTAATTACATTAGGCAGGGATAGCTTTTTCAAATATTAGGCTGTGGGATGCAGCCTACTATCATCTCGCTCCTGTAATAAAGACCATCAAGTGAATTTTTGAAGCTTCAATATCACCATGAAGGGCTTATCATAGTTGAGCATGGTCAACATTAATGCAGAAACAAAGGCAAACTACAAGTCAATAAGATATTTTTCTCAGCCTGGGACAATTTATATGGCACAATTCTGTTGTGAGCTGGGTCAAGGGTAACACAATAGAAGAAAAGCCTTTAAAAAAACCCTGCAAAAGTTAGCAAACCTAAGAAACTTCAAACATCATTCTGGCTATTAAGTGTAGGCTAAGATGATAGAATCCACTTTGCTAGGTGTCATGATGAACCCATTTCTGCACACAATATAATCAAAAAATAATTACCTCCTGAGCAAACTCAAACTTTGAAAAGTTGAAATGAAGATTATACTCCTTAAATTTCATAAAAATCGATTGCAGATGATGAAGATGTTTCTTTGGTTTTTTTCATATACCAGAATATCATACAGGTAAGACATGCAAAATGGTCCATGTACTTAAAACTGTATAGATCACTTGGTGTAATGTACTTGGTACGTTGCTTAGGCCAAACAGCATGACAAGATACTCAAATAACCCAAACTGCATCTTGAAAGTTGTTTTCATTAATCACCTTCTCAAATTCTTATTTGGTTAATTTAATCCCTTTTTTTTAGTACTAGTGGTGCCCAACCCAAAAGAGGGAGCTGCCACGCATCTTTATTTGCAAATGGGCCAAACAAAAGGATTAATATAAATTAAAAAAATCCTAATATAGCCCCTAGGTTATCAGCCTAGGAAGCCATATCAGATGACGAGGAGGCTTTGAGGAAACTTTTGTTTGGCACCTGCTTTAGCTGGTGGACCATAGCGGACAGCATTGGGGTGGGAGCATCAACGACATGGGGCATAAGGAGGTATAGTTGGGAGTTTTCTTTGTTAAGGAGCCCAGTGGTGTCCATCGCCTCAACATATTGAGCAAGTTGATGCTCAGCAAAAATGATGAGAGCTGGCACACAAGTAAATGACTTGATGTGCTGGTGGGTTTTGGGATAATTGGGGTCAAAAAGAGAAGTTTTTGCTGCACCAATGCAAGTGCGGCTTGCACCAAAAGCAAGCTCCTCAATTTTGTACTTTACATCTTCCTCAAAATCATGAGGAAAATTGGTGATAGGAATACTCTCAACAAGGGGCTCCATTGCCCCATGGAGTTGCTGGCGGAGGAGGGTGTTGGCTGGGGCAGCTGCAGCTGCAACTGCCATTTTGTTAATATTTTTATAAATGGGAAACCTATTTTTTGGATGAAAACAGCGGGAATGCAATTTGGGAGGGTCAACAAAGAACTCCTCCAAAGTAAAATCTGGTTTCACGTGGTACAGCCGTTCATCCTCATCAATCCATCTGAGAGCCTTGAATGGATTGGATTTGGCCAGCGCTGGGCCAGCCACAGGAATTGAGGCTGTGGCTAGAGCTGATTGACCACATGCTGTCGACCATGGCAGCTCAGCTGAAACTGGTTCAGCCATCAACTCAAGATTCTGTAATCTGGTCAAATTTTTAAAATTTTTAAAATTTCTTAAATTTTGATTGGCCACCACTTTATAAGCAGCACCAGAATTCCCCGATGTTGGGGGTGGGAGGATTGAGCCCCATTTGAAAAATTGGGGTGAGGCAGCCGCTGGGGCAGTGCCCAAGCCTTGAGCGGTGGATGTGGTGGAAGAAGCAACCATGAGGCAATTGCACTTTGAGTGTTCAAGCTCAAAGCACAAAGGGCAAATGGCGCAGCCATTTTTGACAAGCACCCAGAATGGGTGATCAGGTGTGGATCTGATCATGGTGCGGGGGGAATTGTGAGGTGAGAGTTGTGATGAAATGGGTGGATTGTTGCAAAAGCGCAAGGCCCCGCCAACTGATCCTCACCATTGGGAACCACAAACTGCAACATGGGGTCTGCGCCATAAATGGCCAAACCCTCTGTGAGCTCATGGAGGAGGCATTCAGGGGAAAGAAAAGAGGACAACCCAGCAAACTGGACCACCAAAGTGGCCTCATCTGGGAGCCAGGTGCAAACAGCGGGCAAAGGAATTTTTTAAAAATTAATTGCAGCTTGGCTGCTGCCACTGCATTGGCTTCAGAGTAGAAGCTGAGGTCGAAGTACCCCTTAAAGGGGTGGAAGTCAATATAGCCAGCAGGTTTGAAAACTGCTGTGGCCATCTCAATAATGGCTGCGCTTGTGTATGGGAAGAGATTCCCATATTTAACCCAGAGGCCAAAACGCAAATTGCTCCATGGGAGCATCAAAGGGCTCTGGAGCACCGCCTGAGAGCTGGCGAGGTGGTGGGCCAAGTCCCAAGGGGGACATAAAGCCCCATAGTATTGGGAGGGCTAGTAGAGCTAGCCCAGGCACACTCTGGCGGCAGCTGAAAGATGCCAGATGGCGGCACACCACCACCCCAAGCTGGGGCAGCAGGCGTCAAGTGCATCAACAATGGTAAGTTTTGGCTTAATCAGGCGGTTGTTTTTTGTATTTTTTAAAAAAATCCAGATTTGGCTTCAATTTGGGTATTGAAGAAAAAGGTTTTTTGGTTAATTGCATCCCTCAGGACCACATTTTTCAAAAATAGTCGCCCCAGAAAACTGATCAATAAAGTAGTCAGAATCAGATAAAGGGTATCATCTTCCATGATGATAGCATTAAATTTTTGATAATTTACGTAGAGGCAAAAATCTCGATCTTTCTTGCATATATCTAGAATTTGAGATGAACATGGATAATGGGACACTTTATAAAACCTTTTACAGCATAGTATCCAATATACTCACATAACGCCACCTGTTCCTGTTGGTTGCAACTTAAAATTTGTCCATAAGTAGACTGCTTCCCTTCTACCAGGTCTATTGCATGATTAAAAAGGGCTGTGTAATGGCAGCACATTTTCTCTTCTTTGTTAACACTTCAGACCACGCTTTAAGGTATACAGTAATCATTATTTACATGACTTCAATAAAACAAATAAATTCCACAACACAACCCTAAAAGCATACCTTTACTCAATGCCCATTATTCTCACTTTTCATCCACTTTGACTGTGACGGTGTTTTTTCCATAGTCATGTTAAATTCTCATCTGGACTAATTATGGAAAGCCTAGGACTATGGGATGGGGTGTACTCTTTAGAATCCAAAAATTAACCTCAATTTTTAGGGAACCAATATCAAGACTTATGAGATGGGCACAACAGTAGGCAACGGACAGCTCTTTGTTTCTAGAATTATGGTCAGTGTCTAAGTCCCAATTGGCACTTCCAACTTTTTTACCATTTTCTCTAATATAAAAAACTGGGAGGCACCACTATCCAGTAAAGCCTCAGTATGGAATATAGTATTTCATATTTTTAAAAGTTAGGCAAAACAGAGTAAGACTAAGTTCATTATTTAATGAACAGGCGACTGATAAAGCTTTCCTTATCTTTGGATATTGTAAGGATAAATGACCAGTATTATGGCAAAAATAAAACACATTCTTCCTTAGAATGATACTGATATTATTCATGGCTCATCTTGTGTATTTGATTTTTGTAAGAAGTCCCTTGACACATGAGAGTTTTTCCCATAACTAAATTTGAAGTGATTCCAAGAAATTCTAAAGAAGGCAATGTAATGGGGTGGTTTATGACCAATTCTGCCAAGTAAACTATATCCCTTATATGAAGTAAAGTGCTCTTGTTTAGCTGTCCAATTCTGTTTTCTAGAAGATATCCAGAAACTTCTGCTTATATCCCTTGTTGGGCTTCCATTTTTTTAATCTCAATGGTGATATGCCTAAGAAGCCCAGTTTTTAACACTTGAAGTTGACTAAGTCATTTGACAAGTATATTTTAATTAACAGGGTTCCAAGTCACCGCTTATGTACCATAAGCTAGAGTATCCTTTCTATACTAATTATGGAAAGATGGACTTATTGAAATCAAGTACAAAAATGAGACGTAGAATTAATGATATAACTTTATTAAAGTATACAGTAGGGGTTTTAAATATTGCATTAAAGAAAAAAAGTCACAAAGTGGAAAAGGATTAATATTTTAATATAGGTGAATTACTAGGGGAGGATACCCCAGTGGTAGAATATGGACTCACTACCACTGCCTCCCTGAGTTTGATTATGGTACATGAAATTTGGGTAGGGAACGACTATGACTGTATTGGCGTTGTTCACCAAAACCCTGAACTGGGATAGCAAATACCAAGCTGGTCCATGGAGTTCCTGGATATTGTTCGCCACACATGGGGGTTTTCTGGGGTTTACCTTCTTTCCCATTTTCTTTAAATCCCCTTAATCAGTGCGGTATTGTCCCCAGGTCAGCCCACCTCAAATAAAATTCAATATAGGGGAAATACAGAAGGGAGGCTGATGGTCAGGCAATGCATTCCGGATGATATAATGTCTTTGTAGCATATTTTGATAAGGCAAATTTGTATTTTTAATAACCAAGTTGGATGAGACTTGGTATCACATAGGTTGATCATTTGTCAGATTCTTGATTATTACCTTTTTGAGGTTTCATATTGAATTACTGCCTCAAGTACCATATTGAGTAGTTGTTGCCTGACCTACTGACGATACTTTATTTTAATAAGGCAGAACTTATCTCAGAGTATATTAAGTCTAGATTGATCTGATAGAATTTTCCTAGGGTTGATTTAAGTCATACTAACTATTGATTTTGCCAGGTAATTTACTGAGGTAACACCTTTAGCCACAGTCTCTGGTCTAGGTGTTAATTCAGTTGTGGGAGTCAAAGTGGTTAATACTCTCCCCTTATGTCTGATATTATGATATCTGACATCACACCCTTCAACAAGATTGCAGGTGAGTACTGATGCATGAATTGGCTATTTATGCAGTTGATCTTTACTAAAGTTTCTGAAGAATTGTTTTTTATTCATCTTCACTTTTGTAAGTGATAGCATATGGCCCACCCAGATGGAATATAATTTTCCTCCTTGGGGTGCAATTCAATTGTGATAATAAAGGAATAAGTATAAAATCCCAAACACGGGTAAAGGTTGGTAAGATGTATATTCTTATTGCCCTCCTCTTGTAACTGTCTTGGCTAGCTCTGTCATGGCCTCTGAATGAAGTTCTATAATCATATGTGATAATCTTCATAGCTCTTTCTCAGGATCTTCAGTATTATCATTGGTAGCTTCTCAAGCTAATACAGCTGGGATTCCATGTTCTCTTTCATATAAGGATTTGAAGGGAGACATTTGATAATTTGATAGAATTTATCCAATAAACCATCAATGCACTCAGAAGGTATTGGTCCCAGTCTATTAAGTAGCAGCCATCTTGCTTAATAGTGAAACCAAAGTTTAATTTGCTCATTCTACATTTCCATTAGTTGATGAGTTGTAATAAGCTGAGAATAGTTGTTGAGTTCTCATGATCATAACTAAGATCCTCAAAACTCTTGATGTAAAGTTCTTTCCATTATTGCATAAATAACCTGCAGGAAGCTGTGCCTAGTAAATATGTCTATATAAAAAAGTTAGCAGTAGCTTTAGCAGTCTGCACAGGAATGGCAATTGCTTCAACTCACTTAGTGAATTGATTAATCCCTACTAGAATATTTTGATTTTCTCATGTGGATTCAGGCAATGAACCTATAACGTCTAAACTGATGGTGTGAAACGGCTGCTGAGGGGTCATGAGCTGATACTTGTACTTAGCCTTATGCGGTATTTGCTTTTTACAAGTGGTGCAAGCGTCTAAGAATTCCAATACAGAGTCTAGTATTCCTTCCCAATAGTAGCGATATTTAATCCATTCATAATTTTTCTGTCTCCTCCAAAAACTAAAATATTGTGGGCTTCAATTCTAACTGGTACTCATTCTTAAGGTTGCAAGTAAGGTAGCCAGTTGATTCTGACTTTCTTGTATAGTAATCTGCCAAGGAACTTCATATTCCATCTGTCATTTTGGCATCTTCTCATTTGTTCATCTTTATCCTCCCAAGAGCCTGTCTTCATGAGTAGGTGATGTAACCGTTCAGCTTTTCTGTTGTCTAAATATAGGAGAGAAAGTTGTATCAGTACATCTACATTAGTGTTCTATCCCAGATCGGTGGACAATATTCATGGCATGGTGCTCAATCTTGAGACCCAGCGGGATAGTCTTCCAGTTGGAGCATACATGTTTTGCAGCCACTATAGAGAAGCATGGGCTGTCTCAACTGTAAAGTTATTACTGTACAAGAAGGACTATTAATTTCACCACTAGGAGAACAACTAAACATTTTTTATACATGACGCTATGTTTTTTCAACTTTGGAAAGCGTTTTGATATAATAGGACACTGGGTGATCAATACTGTCCTCATCCAGTTGAGGAAGAATGGCACCCATGGCTAAGTTATAACGTCAGTAAACAGGATGAATAGCTTCTCATAGTCTATAGGTTATAAGATCGGTCATTTCTTCAATAAACTATTAATTGACTCAAATGCAGTTTGTTGCTCTACTCCCCATACAAAAGGGTTTTTGGCAATCAGTCGGACAAGATGTTCAATGAGTTGGGCAAAATTAGTGATAAATTGATGGTAATATCCCATCATTCCTAAGGATACCTGTATGTATTGAAGGCTCTTCACCTCATGCATTTTAGAGATCGCTTCAAACATTTTGCACAAGAGTTAAATTCCTTTCTGCAATATGGCATATCCTAAATTTAAAAGACCTGATTGAAAAAGGTACAGTCCAAAGGCTTCAGTTTGATATTATTCTCTCTCAGCCATTGTAAAATAACCTGAGGTGATCTAGAAGGTTTGTAAAGGGTTTTAGAAAACAGTTTTATGTCATCTAGGTAAATTATCGCACAGATTAGTTTAAGGCATTGTATGGTGTGATCCAAAGCCATTGGAATGAGGTAAGAGCAATGCATAATCCATGAGGGAGCTGGGTAGGTTAAATTGTCCTTCCATGAATAACAACACGCAATTTACTTTAAAATTCTGGTAAAAGATTTATCTGCCAATAGTCATTGGCGAAATTCATCACAGAGGTGAAATTTAAGCAGGAAAGTTGGGCCACGACATCTTTAAATTTGGAATCAGCTAGTTGTCCTACTTAGTGAGGCTATTTAGCTTCAGGTAATTCATCACTATTCTGCGACTACCATTCTTCTTTATAAGTAACAGTGGGGATGACTATAGACTCTGGGAGGGCATAAGTAAGCCATCATCTTATAAATGCTTGATCTCAATCTTCATGTATTGATCCTCTAACTTTGACTTCCTATATGGCTTCAATTGGATAGGGGTTGAATCTCTAATTTCAATACTATTTATTTAGGGAAGGTCAACCAGGGGAAGTACACTTCCAATATAATGAGGATAAAATAATAAAATTTGAGTAATTAAGGACACCCCAGAGGGTTCATAGCCCCTCCTGTTGCCGCCAGGACTACCAGGTTTAGGACGATGGGGGGATTTATGATAACTTATCCTTGGATGCAGCATGAGTGAAGGAATGAGTTAATATATAGGAACCATATGGGGAGCCATGAATTGATTATACTTTTATTTCTTGGGGTCATGTTTCCAAACAACCATGCTTGAAAATGTTCCATTATATATATGGTAGTGCAAACGATTGATAACTTCTTGGAGGGTAGGAGTTGCTCCTGTAAATGAATACAATACTATAGTATGGATTGTTCATAGTGGTATTGCTACTATTAATGCCCGTAAAAATGGATGAATGATTGACTCCATGTTAAGAGCAAACATGTTCCTAGCTAAGCTAAATAATTGTCCATTGTCTTGACGAAATAGGTACATGATCTCTTTCCATATAGCTACTGATGTTGGACATTGTTCTAGGCGGTGTACTAAGCTTCCATATTGGCCACATATTGTGTGTGAAGAATGGCCAGCATTTGATTGTTCTGCCATTTGTTACATCCTCTGCATGCATCTCCAAACATGTGCATGTATCCTGGGTTTTAGTAATGAGTGGTGTGTGTATCTCCCTACCTTTTTTTGGGGTCTCCAGGCTGTATGGTATGTCTATATGATCCAAGTAATCAATCATGGCAATGGTACCTGGGTTCTAGATTATTATGTTATCTATAACTGCTTGGACATTAACTTCTTGTCTGTGAGTTAGCTTTGGGTGATCTCGTTGACTAGTCTGGCCACTTATGTGGAACTTCCAATCTGCTCTTCTCTTGGCTAAAAGTATTTATTTAAAGTGTATAGGATTGCCAGGTTTTTTTCTCTTTCCACTAGGCATAACTTTATGAGCAAATTATATGGATAAAAAAGTAATTTCAATCACCCAACATAGTTTTACTCCAATGTCCTTGGATTCCCCGCTGGCTGCCCCAGTGTGGAGAAGAGGCAAAACTCCCACCACCATTTTCCATCTGACAGGAAAATACGTTCAGACTGGCTCGCCCAGTCATACCAAGCCCCTGAGACAATTTGTTCCTCCCAAGGATCTTGATGCCCACCTCTCTCAAATCCAAGTGGTACTTCACTGCCCCCTGGTGCTCCCCTGAAGCAAAATGCGTTCTGGCATTAGGGTCAACTATGGGAAACTTATCCCCTACCATGGCCAAGCCATTATCAAAATGGCTCAGGCGGTGATTCATACCGCCAGTTTTATTGACTTCTGCCCCTATAAGGGGTACTTTGATCTCAGCTTCACATGTGAAGCTGATGCCGCCACTGCAGCATCTGTGCCCCTGGTTTTTCAGGGTACCCCTCTCCCACAATTCAGACCCAGCTCCCAGCAGGTACCACTTTGGTGGTTCAGTTCGCTGGTTTGCCCACCCACCTTCCCCCTGAAGTGCTCCACCAGGAGATGATGGAAGGTTTGGAAGCCTATGGCTTTAACACCATCTTGCAATTCGTGGTCCCAAATGGGGCCACACATCTCGCTGGGCCTCAGGCGTATGCCACAATCAGCCCTGACTCAAATAAAATTGCCCTGTTAATTCCCCCTCGTGCTGTTATCCTCTCTGCCCCAGACCATCCATTCTGGGCCCACATGAGGGCAGATGAACGATCTGTCCATCATGTTTTGAGTTGGACCACTCAAAACGCAAGTGCCCATCCCTAGTTGCTTCCAACGGTGCTGTTTTCTCGTTTGCTGGACTTCAATCCGCCGCCCACACCATGCCAGCTTTGGTATGGGGTACAATCCCACCTCCCCCTCAAAGCCTGTTACTGCAGCTGTGCCAACAGCCACTAATCAACCTCCTCCTCGCCCCAATGCCACAAACTCTCCATCCAATAAAGCACAAGATTGGACCACAGTTCAATCCCATGCATCCTCCAATGAACTAACCAAACCACAGGAATATGCTGACTCCCAAATTCAAGTCAACCAAAATCCCTGGGATCTATTGGCTGAAATCAATGAACCAGAGAATATAATTGAGAACTGCAATATACAAATTGAGCAGTTTGTGTATATTGACAAAGATAAGAAACTACCCTCTCGCTTATACGCTCCCCAGAAAAACGCTGAAATGTTCCGCAGCAACCACCAGCTGGCTGTTGAAGCAATGATTAAGCCAGATTGTCTCCCTCTCCGCAAAGCTGCCACCAAATCAGTGGTGATGCTTGCAGGAGGAATCCCTACTCCCAATATTCCCTCCAAAGCCAATAAGGTAAAAAAATATGCTGATCAAAGCCCACAAAGAAGCCAATTAAGCCATCCAAAACATGGCAGAGATAGCGAGAAATCCAAATCAAAGATTACCTGCACCAATATCGCCACTTTCAAAAAACTACTTGATGCATGCATGAAAGCTGAACTAGCTTTGACAAACTATGTTGGAACTCTTATATATAGTGGATGTATTACTACCACCCTGATCATTAGAAATATATCTCCACATCCCAATGATGCCCTGACGCCCCAGCTCTCCGTCATAGCCTGTACCCTGCTTTGAGATGAAGATGTTGCCAAGGATGAGCCCCCTGACCCCCCTCCCCTTCCGTCATGATGGGATAAGTGGTTCCAGCTGTCCCATATGGTTGGTTAAGTTCACGTTATGTGTGTTGCTCACTCATTTTGGGCAGTTTGTTCATTTTTATTTAGTGAGGATTTATTTTTAGGTTTTGAGTTCTGGTAATGTCCATCTCTTGGTCAGCTTACCTTGGCTAATTAAAATTAAAGTGTACAGGAGTGCCATGCGGTCCTGCAGCAGTTATTGAAATGCCTGATACTTAATCAAAGAGTTTGGATGATCTAAATTTCTTTTTTTGGAGCACTAGTGCAAACTTAGCTCTTGCTTCTCTAGCCCAATGTATGTCTGGAAGGTCTGGACTAGTCACCTGTGCTATCTAGGATCCTAGTATAAGGGCCACTTTATCTACATAATTATTTAGCCCCATACCTCCATTTCTCCTAGGGCCAAATAGAGTTTTAAGGCGCAAAGGGGTTTTATGGTTAGACCAAAGCCATCCCTGTATTAATACATATACTGGGTTAAAAAAGGATGGTGAAAAAGCAATTTCATGGGCCATAAACATATAATTGATAATACTTCTCTTTCTGCTAAGCATCACTTTTCAAAAATCAATTCAGCCTGAAATTTAGCTCCACTAAAGAGATTTACAAAAACTATTAGAAAATATGGCGGGAAGCCCCACAAAAAAACCCGCAGGCTATGCCAAACAAGCCAGCACCACCCCCAAACGAAGCAACCCTCGGTTACCCACCTCAGGGTCAACCAGAATCACCCGCTCTCAAGCAGCAGCTATGAAAGCAGGCACCACCCCCCAACCTGGAGCTACTTCAACTAGCGCCAGTTCACCTGATCGCATTTCTGAAATCTGAACGCCTAACAGCTCTGTGTACGCTGCCTCCTACCAACCCGCTGGGCCCCCTCCAACCAAGGAGGCCATCACCCACGCTGTTTTAATGGCGTCTGCTCAGTTGAAAGCAACTCAGCCCATCCAGACATTCACCTCCCCCATTGTGTCAGCTAATTCAGCCCCATCTATTATTGCTGACGCCGTTTTTCTGGCTCCCTCCATGAGGGGCGATACCCAGCTACCTGGCCCCCAAACCCTCAGATGTAAGGTTGGATTAGCCGCACATTCTGGTTCACTAAGTACCAAATTATGACAATCTACTCTTCCCAATGAGGATTCAAATGGTTCGGATTTTGGAACTTCACACCAGTTCCAATCTCACCCGTCCCATTTAAACCCCGTAATTGGCACTTCTCAAGTCGGCACTTTATTTCCATATGCTGAAAACGACCAATTCACCAATCAGCCAGTGAGTTTTGCCCATGAAATCACAGCAAATACTCGGGCTGAATTTACCCAAATAGATTGGGATGGTGATGAAACATCGCCCTCCTCCCAATTGGCTGGAGTTAATTCCAATCTGGATGGGCCTCCCCAATTTAGCGAGGCCCAACAATCACCTGGCCCCCAAACCCTCGGATGTAAGGTTGGATTAGCTGCACATTCTGGTTCACTAAGCACCAAATTGGGACAATCTACTCTTCCCAATGGGGATTTAAATGGTTCAGATTTTGGAACCTCACACCAGTTCCAATCTCACCCGTCCCATTTAAACCCCATAATCGGCACTTCTCAAGTCGGCACTTTATCTCAATATGCTGAAAACGACCAATTCACCAATCAGCCAATGAGTTTTGCCCATGAAATCACAGCAAATACTCGGGCTGAATTTACCCAAATAGATTGGGATGGTGATGAAACATCTCCCTCCTCCCAACTGGATGGAGTTAATTCCAATCTGGATGGGCCTCCCCAATTTAGAGAGGCCCAACAAACCGCCCCTCAATTTAATATGACGCCAGCAACTGCTGTAACATTCAAGAAACAAGGGAACTCCGCAAACTTGTTCAAACCACTAGCTTGCACTCAACCTGCGATTGCAGCCCAAAGCAAACACAAACGTACCAAAGGAGCCACTGGGGCATGGCAAAAACCTCTGGCACCAACGCTACCCAAAGCTGATTCCCGTGAAGTGGCGTTTATTGCTGATGTTAAGAAGAAATGGGCCGAAACTAGAGCGCAAAAAGCTCTACCTCGCTCAACCCTCTCCCACGCAATTCGCCTTTATTGTGGGCATAACCCTGTTGAATTCTATACAGAGGATTACTTCTCATACTTTGCAGCGATTGCGGAGACATTACCTATTAACACCACCATCCATGAATCAGTGGAGGGCCACTACATCGATGTGGGCTTTACTGAAGCTGCCCTTGCTGACCATGCTGCCACCCTCCAGGTCATTATTCCACGTGGATCTCTTCGCATCTCATGCACACGCTCTCACCTGGAGAAAATTTCATGGGTTACTTTTTCCAACCTACCAACAACTGTTGATCCTGAGTCTCTTAAACTGGCACTCCATCGTGGTTTAATGGAGTTTAGTCTGTTCTTTCAGTGGACTTTAGCGTCCCCTCTTACTATGCTCCCACTCAAAGAGCTCGCACTGCTAGGGCGTCGTTCATCCCCTCCCCCACTGTATCCCGCAACATTGGGGTTATTTCTCGTGTGGCGGTAGTTGGGGCATGCCCTGAGATTTTTTTGTCGACCCTGATCAGGCGCGCCCCCGGTATTCATGGTGTAACGCCCTTGGACACTTGTATAGTGGCTGCACAGCTCGAAAACAAGCCCTCTTAGCCACCACCCAGGGGCCTAAACAAGGCCAAAAACGATCCCACGCGGCCGCAGCAGCAATTCCACAACCCACACAATGGGTTCCCGTTCAAGACCTGTCCCCTGAGGCCTTACGCCTAGCAGTTGAAACAGCTAACCCCACTATTGTATGGGATACCTTCGCGTTCATGACCCCCTTCCAGTGGGCACCCCCTCCAATCTCCCAGAGTCAACTCCCTCTCTCACCAAGCGCAAGGCATCTCCCACAGGGTGCCCCTCGTCAGCCACCCCCGCTCAGGGCTCCGCGGCACCCCCACCAACCTCCACCAGCGATTTATCGCATCAACCCTCAGCTCCCAATGGAGCTATGCTCACCAGCATGGACTGGCAACCCGCGGCCTGCGGTAGAAGTGCCACCTCAAAGAGTCCTACCCCAACCCCATAGTCCATTTCACGCGGATCCTTTGAAGTGTTGAAAAAGTGAATATGGACTCAGACTCATCAAATGGGGACACCGCGGAGGTCACCATTGAGCACCCTCAGGTCCTTCCCCTGCAACGGAGCAGGGGCAGCATCCTAGGCTGGCTTACTGGGTCCTCCGCCCCCCACCCTCTCCTTCCCCTCAGAACCCTTGACGCTCCTCACGGATTGCAGCTAATAGTCAAGCTAAAGGACTCAAAACTAGCCGCCTCACAGCAGCAGGTTTAAGCGCTGGCAACCCCCCAGGACATGGAGGGGAACAGCTATGAGTCCCCATGGCAGCACCCTGGCCCTGCAATCCATCAACGCAAATGGGTTGCGGGACTTTAAGCGGAGAGCCCGCCTCCTCCAAAACTTCAGGTCAGCACAAATTGACATCACTGCTGTCCAGGAGCCCCATATCCTCCCCCACGAACAATCTGCATGGAATGAACAGTTTGGAGGCAACTCCTTCTGGACAAACCATGCCGCCCTTATTGTTTTGAATCCCCGGGTTAAAACCCATTCTTTTTCACAATATCTAGGTGGCCGCCTCATACTGGCCAAACTCACCACTCCTGACTTCTCCTTCTTCGCTGCAAGCATCTACCTGCCTAATGCAGGTCAGGAGCAAAATCGGCTCTTGGAAGAGCTCCTCCAACTCAATCTCCCACGGAATACAGTCCTCTTAGGAGATTTCAACACAACCATAAGTCGCGTCCGTGACTCTTACCCCCTGCAGCAAAGGAACGCCCTGGATCAAGTCGCCTCCAGGATTTCCTTCTCCTGAGTGGCTTTATAGATGCGCTTCCACCCTCCGCGTCTGGCCTAGGTTGCATGACTAGGATCCAGTATGATGGAGGAGCTTTCCAGTCAGCGTCACGCATAGATATGGCACTAATTGGCCCCCTGCTAATTGGCCGCGTCTCCTCTCCCATCTCTCGTGACAACCATCTGAGTGATCACAGGTCACTCACCGTTGTCCTCACCACCACACTTAAACCGTCGCGTAGGTTCTGGCCTAGGGTTGCCCCAGCTCTTCTCAACAACCCCTTCACTAAGGAAAAGCTGTCTATGACCATCTGGGAGACTCTCACCTCCCCCCACCCCACCTGCTTGACCACAAGGCTAGATGGGCGGTGACCAAGGAGGGCATCATCCGCGTTACTTACAACTGTGCCAAAGCCCAGATGACTGCAGCTCGAGCCAGAGTCAAAAGGGCGGAAGCCAGAATCAGACATTTAGAGCGAAACTGCCAGCCTTCGCCCTCTCCCAGATGGTTGGAAGACTGGGAAGCGGCGCAGGAAGCACTCCGCTTGGAGCTCACACTGCAGGAAGAACGGGAAGCAAACTTTACAACATCTCGCTACTATGCTCAATGGGAACGCCCCACCCGCTTCTTCTTTCAGAAACAGAAAGCCCGGTCAACAGCGCAGGATATTACTGCACTGAAGATTGGCACTACAACCACTTCAGACAAGGAGGAAATCACGCAGGAACTACACCGCTTCTACTCCAGCCTCTTCCATGCCACCCAGGTGGACCCATCAGACATCCAAGACTTCCTGTGGCGGGCTCCAGAGCCGCCCATTGACCCACGGGCTGATGAGGCTCTACTGGCGCCTATTTCCATCCAGGAGGTGATGGAAACCCTTCTGAAATCCCCACGGCTTAAAGCCCCAGGCCCAGATGGAATACCCTTTGAGGTGTACCTTCTGGAACCTGAAGTGATAGCCAGAACCCTCCGCGACCTCTTCGCTGCACTCTTGGTGAATGGCGAGGTCCTCCCTGACTCCAGAGGCTCAATCACGACCCTCATTCACAAGAAGTCAGACCGTGAGAACCTGGCGAACTGGCGCCCCATAGCGTTGATCAACACAGACCACAAGCTCTTCACGGAGCTTCTGGCCAACCGCATCACCAAATGGGTGTCACCTCGCCTCTCCCCATCCCAGCACGGTTTTATTCCGGGGAGGTCGTTATGGGACAACTATAATGACCTTCACATGACTTTGACTGATAACTCTCATAAGGTGAATGGCTTTGTGGCTCTCCTGAATATGGAGAAAGCATATGATCAGGTAGCCTGGAAGTATATTGATGCTTCCCTGGCCCGCTTCCATCTCCCACCCGCAGCTAGGCGCTGGATATCAGCGCTCTATGACCAGCTCCACACCAGAGTCCTGGCGCCAATGGGTTTTACAGTGGCAGTACCAGTTGGACAAGGTCTTCGGCAAGGGGACCCCCTGAGCCCTATCCTTTTTAACATCACCCTTGACCCCCTCTTGGCCTCCTTACAGGACAAGCTAACAGGGATTCTGGTCCCAAGTAAATCCCCCACACGCACCATGGCATTTGCAGATGACACTGCCATTGCATCTGGCTGCCCTGGGAATGTTGCCCTCGCTGCTGTGACCATTGAGAGGTACACCAAGGCGTCCAACGCCATGGTCAGCACCTCTAAGACAACAGTTGTACGGGTCAGCTCCCCCACCTTCCCCCACCATTTGGTATTGAACCTGAGCGCGGTACCTTCCGTCACCTGAGCGTTCTCACCAACCAACAAGGAGTTGCGCTAAAAGACAATGAGGACTTGCTCCTCGCAGCAGTTAACTCCAGGATTGCCAGCTGGAACTGGCGGCACATCACCCCCAGGGTCGAGCTCTGATGGCCAATGTGTTCCTCCTCACCAAAGTCTGGTTCCTAGCGCATGTCTGCCCATTCACAGATGCCTTTTATACGCGGCTCAATGTACTCCTCCGCTGTTGGATCTGGGGCTCAAACCATCCACCAATGGCCCTCTCAACCATTGCCCGACCCTGCAATGAAGGGGCCTAGGGCTTCTGGACACGCGATCCCACGCCACCACAATCTTCCTGAAGTTCCTATGGCTGATTGTCTGCTAGACGCGACCCCCATGCCCCAATGGGCGCCCGCCCTCCGCCAGTCAGCGTCAGCAGCTCTGGGTCTTCCTAGAGCATCTCTGACCTCATTAGGGGAGTGGCTCACAAACCACCCAGGCCATCGCCTAAAACCATCTTCATCCCCCTACTGGAACCAGGCTCTCCTTGCACTGAAACGAGTAGGCGCGCAGATCCACCATGCCTTCCCATACAGAAGGGAAGGCCCTGGCCTCAGCCCCCGTCGCCATGCAATTGTGCACAATGGATAAGTTGTCACAACTCGCCTCAACCCCCAAGATCGTCCTCCCATCCGCCCAAGACTCCTTGAGCTCCTCCCTCCCTCCGTGAGATTTGAACTTAAGGAATTGTGGAAGGACGTCTATCACCCCATCCTGTCAGCAAAGGTGTCCAACACCTTATGGAGGGTTCTCCACTGTTCATACAGGACAGGGGACTGGACTGGCCCTACCTTCCAGCACCAAAGCTGCCCCCGCTGTGCAGAGCCTATTAACTCCCACCTCCATCGTTTTTTCACCTGTCCAGGTGTTGCCGCATTTTGGCCAAAGGCCCGCGCGCTCCTCCATGCTCAGCCCTGGTCTGGACACCCTGTGCAAGACCTCATGTTCGAGCAGACATTGCCTGGTTGCCACCAACCCCTCCGTGTCCTCGCCTATGCCACAGCCATCTGGACCATCCATAACTCCTTCCTTCGTGATGCCTTTGACCAGCAGGTGTGGACCCTTCCACACATGATCATTCAATTTCAGGTACACTTTGAGATGGCCCTGAAGGTCTGCACTATGTCGCCAACCCTCCCCCACTCAGTTGTCACTGCAGCACAGCTCTGGCGCGCAAACTCCCCTCCCTTTCTCGATGCCTCCTCCCTCCCCTTCCCTCGCCTCAGGCTCTTAGGAGCCCAGGCGTAATTCAATAAACATCGATGAATCCCCCCTCAGGTTGGGACCATCTAGTACTAAAAAACATATAATTGATAATATTATGGAATTGATATCACAACTCATCCAGTTAGACCTGTATGATGTCCATGCAAGGAGGCAATGCGTTTTGTTCTTTTATCTAGGAGTTGTTATTCCAACATGATGTTGGTGTAACCCCCTGCCTCTAACCATACCCCTAAGTGGCGGACAGGTCCAGTTGCCAGCTTGGTAGCAAAAGGAACTTCCAGTGGGTAATTGATGATTGTCACCTCCTAAGTCTGGTGAGGAGTCCTGATGTATTGGTCTGTTGACCCAAGGTGGATGGTGTCCAATGGGTCTGATACTTCCCCAGGAGTTTAATTTCAGTTTTTCAAGTATTAAGTATTGCGTTGCTTATGGATGAGTATTCTTGTACTATCCTCTAGTTTGCGAGCATCCTGATTGCTGGAGATACCCATCACACAGTCATCAGTGAAAGCCATAATTTCGACTGGTGGTTGGTCATAGACATTGATTCTATTAATTAGGATATTTGCATTCCGGATTAGGGGATCAAGACTAAAATTATATAGTAGAGGGATTAGAAGGTCCCCTTGTTTGAGTCTTATTTGTTGAAAAATAGGTTAATTAAAAAACCTACTCCATGCACAGCCATGATGGCTGACTCTGTAAACAACATCGCCCAGTTTATAAACCTATTTGGAAGTTTATATTTATGAAGGCATGCCCTGAGATAAGTCCAGTTCACCCTATTGTATGCCTTCTGTTGATCTAAAAATACAAGCGCTCCAGAGGCTAAAGATTGGCAGACATTTGAATCTGTGTGACTATTGTCCCATATGGAACTTCTTGGGACAAATCCATATAGTTATGGGGATATCACATCAGTTGCAATTTCCCCTAATTATTTGGCCATAATTTTCGTGAATATTTTATTGTCAGTATTAGTTAGGGAGATTAGGCGCCAATTGGATAGGCTTAGTCTAAATCCTTTTTGAAGAAAGTGACTGTGTATGCTTCTTTGCCTCCAGGTAGAATGCATGTTTCCATAATGCACTTATTCATGAAAGCTAGAATAATATTAGATATGTTAATAATATTTTTTATAAAATTTGTAGGGAAGCCCATCAGGTCCAGGGCATTTCCCTCATGTTGCACTGCACACAACTTCCTATAATTACTCATGTGATAGTAAGTTGATTAAATTATTGGTTTGAGCTGTGGTGTCAATATGTGCATTTGTGAGAAAGTTTTTTTTATTTTTGCTGGTTTGAATGGGTCTGATTTATTAAATTTTTATAAAACCTAAGTACTTTGGTTGTGACTTCCATGGGTGTTTCCACTATGGATGTATCCAGTTGTTGGAACCGTGTGCAGGTTACTGTGTTCTTTCAGGCATAAAATTGATGGAAAAAATAACTTGAACAAGTCTCCATCTTTTAAGTTTTTTGCTCTGTATTGAACATCAGCGTAGTGTTGGTGTTTGCGTATCAAGGTGTTTAGATGTTCAGAGACCTCTGCCCATCTGCGTCCACATCTAGGACTGTATCCTGTGTGTGGTACATTGTTTTCCAGGTTATCAATTTTGGCAAGATGTGTTTAATGATGTCTGAAGCTTCCCTGAATCTTATTGATGTTGAATGTTTAAACTGTTGTATTATTTATCACTTTTATTCCCAGGTGATCAGTGGGTATGAACAAAAAATTGTTTAAAAACCTGTGTTGAGGACATTTCCTCCACCCAGGATTGAAATTATGAGTTGGCTAAATTTTCTGGGCGTATTCTGCACCACCTGGGTGCTTGGATAATTGTATTTGCTGGTGTGAAGGACACTAAAATTAACCAGTGTTCAGAAAATCATTTATTTTAGTTTTTAAATTATAAGTTTTGTGTCAGAAAATTAGCGGTGCAAGTATTAGGTCTATTCATGACGTAGATTTAAGTAAATTGTTGTGCACATGTGGGCGTGTCATGTTCTGCAGGAGATGCAACCATTTAGGTAAAGGATCATATAGGCCCAAGGTGGCTTTTAACATGCAAAGTTCCACATGCCTTGTGGTGTCACCGTTGTGTGTGGTCATTAGTCAGTGTCTGGATTAATCCAGCAGTTCATGTCTTCCACAATAAACGTGTTTTCTGGAAAATACTGTTTTGTCAAAGCTGATAGAAACTCTTGATGCTCTGTTGCACAGTATAGAGCATACACACTGGTTATTGCGTGCACCTCTTTGTGCCATGAGAATGTAATGGCTAGTATGCAGCCATCCAAAAATGAGTTTTATTAGTGATTTTGAAATTTTGGTTTGCATGTATTATCACCACACAGTGTTGCAACTGTAAACTTTTTGCAGCTTGAACTGATTCTGCCAAAGGAGTTGCACAGGGTAAAACCCACTAAGCAACGGATTAGTGATATGAGGTTCACTGGCCCTCTATAAAAATAATAAGACTTTATAAGGAGCTATTGCACCAAAAATACCAATTTTTCAATAAAAAACTTAATGGTTTAATCAGTTACTCTTTTCTCCTACCCTCTTGTTCATGTAAAAAACCTCCTCCTCACATCCTCACATTCAACCCTTAGTCCTCAGTATTCCTAATCAGTTTTAACCCTTTCCACTTAGTAATTATCTATTCACTATCAATATAGGGTTTCATTCTATCATCAAGGCTTTGGTGGAGTTCCCTCAATTTGCCAAACCATAATTACTTTAAACGATTCACTTTGCATTGATATATTCTATTGCTTAATCTCAAGGCTTGCTTCAAATCTAGATTATAATCCGCTGGAACTATATCTTATCATCTAGTCATATCAGAATCTTGACAGTGACCAAAACAATATTGTTAAAAGAAACATTTTTCTCAGACTTCCTCCTTTCCTTGTGGACAGTGGGTTTCCTGCACCTCCAAGATGTCCACAGGGGGATTGCACAGAAAACTCAACTTCTTGGCTTAGAAAGTTAAGGCCCTGAGTCCTTCTATGTTCAGCGTTTCTATCTCTACTGAGACGCCCAGTGCGCCTCAGGAGCGATTATAAGGGCACCCCTGGCCCTACTCCCTCTCCCTCTTTGCTCACCTTCGCATCCTTACTTCAAGTGCATAATGATGAGTAGGTAGTGGGGTATATTCTTCCCCTTTCACTAATTCTGTTTTGGTTTCCTTCTTGCCTTTGTTTGCTCTCAATTTATCATTACGGTGCACATGTGTGTTCTCATGTCTCAAAATTTTGTCTTTTGCATTCAATTGTTGATTTTTAATCCCTTTTGGACTGTACTACGTAAATTTGGGGGTCTAATGTCAATACTATATGTCTATTCTTTCCTTGACCATAGTTGACATCTCACATGTAACAAAAAATCTTGATAGACTTCAAGTAGTTGGTGCACTTTCTCAAGTTCCTATTTATTTAAAGAAATAGATATCTGGACATGAGGGATAGTGCAAATAATTTCTGTGGGTAAGCTAAAATCAAGGCGAGTACCAATAAAATGTACCTTTTTAAATTCATCAAAGGAAGTAATTGACCATTCCAAATTTTCTTGATACTTTTTGACTAGGATATCATTCTTGGTTAAGTTCCCAAGTAAAAGCTCAACAGGCACCTGATAAGCTGTATCAAGGATTACTGGCAAAACTCTTAGTATAAACTACAGCTCCTATGACATTAGTGATATGTAGCAAGCAGTTTGGGGGTATACTAAGGGTTATGTTGGTGGAAACCACTCTTTGTTATCCTGATTCTATTTTACCATCTCAAAAAGCATAAAAATTATGCCTTTGATGCATATATTGAGTCAAGCAGCTTCTTCATATTTTATTCCAGAGGTAGAATATTGCAAAGGTAGAGTGAAAACAGATACTCAATCAGACAAGAGCATCCTTATTACTGGAGACTCTATTACCAGTACAAGGAGAACTTCATAGTTGAGGAGTGACAAATACTTTTTTCAGATGTATAGCTCCTTCATGTTCAATTATAAACAAGAACTTAACGAGTATATCATATTAAATGTTGTCTAGGAAGACTGCAGGAGCTGAAAATACTAAATTAGAAACTCAGATTGGCAGAGTTAGTATGCACCTATCGCCTTTGTTATGCAGTGTTGGGATTTGACCTGCTCCCACTCAGCCCAATTCAATTTTTCCCTACCTCTGATACTTTTCCAAAAGTTCCCCTCACCTCATTGAAGCACTATTATTTGCAATCTAACAAATTTGTCAAAGGCAAGCATGCCGTCACTCCCCACCTGATCAAAGTCAGGTTCTGAAGATCTTACCGGTGGAGGACATTGTTACCCTTATAGAAATAGGACGAAGATACATACTATAGATATCCGCTCCTTTAACTAGATAAAGATACGTTTTTAGCTCCAGTCCAATAATTGATTTTGCTAATTTCTAGAGCATCTGTTTACCGAGCTCCTCTCCAGCCATTGGCATAACAATCACCAGTTTTAATACAATAGGTCCCTTGTCACCTATTTCTAAGCTTATAGCAATTCACTGGCCCCTACGTCTAGGATTTCCAGCTCTCCCTGCTATTGACTCTCTGCGAGACAATTTATACCATTCATTTTGTTACGCTTTGGAGAAACAACTACCTTCAGCTACCCTATCCCAACAAAATAATTGGTGCTTTCTTCCAGGTAACTTTCCAAGCTACCTTGATGAATAAATATATTCACAATGGATGATCCCCGCCAAGACTCTAATTGGCCACTTACTGAAATATCCAGCATCACTCATTGGGTAAACTTCAATGGAAAGCGTGACCCTGAGAACAATGAACCAAATTTTGTGAAATACTATGCTATGCTTGATATCTCTATTCTGACCCTTGAACCCCAGAACTATCAGTTTCAGCCTACAGGCGTTGCTAAAACTATTAATCGATTACTTTTAGGTGCTTTTTCCCCAGAGATCGCTCCTATTGCAACCAAGCATCTGCAATTCCCAATAACATACAAGCTCTATAAAAACATCAACTTACCCATCTCTGAGGTAGGAATATCTCGCACTGAGCAATATTTGCGCCAGTTTGTGCACCCAGCCATTCACCATTTAGTTCAAATGACGGGAATCCACCATCAAAAAATCTTGAGACAGTTTACCTTGTCACAAGAGTTACATTCCTATCTTTTAGAACTCTACAACTTGGCTTCTTTGGTTGTAAGAGATAACCATGAGGCCATTCTTGAAAACTAAAACTAACTTATCTCTATTCAGGCCCAACTCTATCAACAGGACGTGGGAGGGGCTAGCCTTCTTTGCGAGGAAGTAGATACCCAATTTACTGAAATTACCATGATTATTGAGAGTCAGTTGCAACAAGCCATCGTCAGTCTTTCAGACCAACTTTATACTTTTATCAAAAAAACTTTAGAATTAATGAACCTTATTGAAACAGCAACCAACCAACATTTCATGTCCCAGGCGTGCATGGAACTCTGGGGCCTCCTAGCCCTGTAGGTCCCCCAGGCCCCCCAGGGAGCAGGGATCAGTTGGTCCTGCAGGGGTAATTTGACCTCTGGTCTTGATGGGAGTGAAGGGTCACCTGGGCCAACTGGCCCCCCTGGCTATGAGCATCCTGGTCCTCCAGGTCCTCCTGGACAACCTGGTCCCCTGGTCATCCTGGGCTCCATGGCCCTTCTGGACCGACTGTGCATTTACCTTCCCTTCCAGAGGATACTTTCTTAAATATCCGCCTTCACGCTCTTGAACAAGATATTGAAAATATTGCTTGAAGCTGTTGGCTATATTGCTCTGGAGAATCTATTGATCAAAACCTTGCTGTTGATGCGATTAAGGAAGGGTTAGAAACACTTACCATCTTTATGATTCCCTCACCTCAGATTTAGCTCATCAAAAAGAAAAATTATTGGGTTGGAGCAGGACAAAGATGAGCTCCAATCCCTAATTCAAAATCAACGTGTCAAAATAGAACTACTATGAAAAAAACTTCAACAGAAAGCTTCTACAAATTACCTAAGTGCCCAAATTGGGGCTCTTCAAAATGATCTGAACAGTTTTCAACAACAAGATGATATAAAATTGAAAACCTGTTCTTTCTTCTGAATTGGAGTTATCCAAAATTAATCAAACTAGCCCAGTGGGCGTTAATGTTATTTCAGCTCCTGTAATAACTACTTTTAAACCTTCTTTTAAAGACAAGTTCACCCCTGGGTAAGGAAGTATTTCTTCATTTCTTTATATTTTTGAGAGTGTGATGGAGGAAGCTCCTGACCATCATTAAGTTAAATACTTACCCACTTGCCTTACTAGATCTGCTCAAGAAATCATGGTACCCCACCTAATGCAATGCAATACTTAGGCCGAGGTTAAGGCTGCACTTATTAAGGAATTCAGTAGTGATATCAACTTGGCAAATCAGAAACATGCTTTTATGAGTATCTAAGTTAAGAAGTGGCGAATCCCCCACAGAGTTTTCTGCTCAGTTCTACGCTGAAGCTCAAGCGTTGGTGACCAACAACCGCCTTACACTTGATGATGCAGTTGTTGCCATCCTGTACGCTTAGAGTTCAATCTGCAGCTTCATATTCACATGACTTCAGTGAAACAAAACTATACTTTGATCTTAGATATTAAGGAGGCCCTCCTTGAAAGTCCCTATTCTGTATTTATTGCCACTCCTGCTTCTGCTTCAGCCTCATGTCCTTGAATTCATGTGGTGAACAACAATGATTTTGGAAAAATTGAGCTCAACCCAACTGAACCTACTGTGGCCGTCGTAACCACACCATTCAGCATTTTTGGACGAAAATTGTCAATAAAAAAGCAAAAGAGGGGTCATCATATGGCGAGAGGCTCCCTATGCTGACGAATTCACTGCGCCTTAAAACCAAATGTTTCATACAATTTCCACTGACCTTATTGGCACTAGTGCTCCTGAAGATGAAATTCCTATTTTGCTTTCAGTTGATAATAAACCTAGCAATATTTCCTCTTATCCTCTTTCTAAGCTGGCCCCTGCAGCTATATATTCTATCTCAGCCCAGTGGGGAGTGACGGTAACCCATATTATAGTGATAGTCCACAAAGTGAAGGTTCTCGCTATTGTTGACTCTGGTCCCCCTATTAACATTACTTTTTCTCAACTAATTGGAAAATTTAAGATTCAGCCTGATCTTAACCATTTGTTAGAATACAGGACAGCTGGTACCACATATGCTCAATCTATAGGTGCTTACTCTCATTTGCCCCTGAAGCTAGCTGGTCTACAGCTCTCTGTCCCTTATGTAGCCCTGGATAATGATAGCTACGACCCCCTATTAGGCACTGAGTTTCTTATGGAACATGATACTATTATTAACTTCAAGGAAAACTTTATTTCTATATTAGGATATCACGTTACATCAGTTTTAATTTATGATCTTAAGGAAAAAGGGAAGCTGAAGTTGAGGATGTGCCTGTCCAAATTCCCTGCCTCAGTTGAGCATTTAGATAACATGTCTTGGGGTCCAAAGTTAAGTTGCCCCCTCCTATGGTTGAGGCTGAGGAGGGGATACCTTTACATTCTCCCCACAATTTACCATACTTCCGCAGGCTCAAATCCTGGTAAACACTGGAATTAAGTTGGTTCCCTTCTCCTGATTACTTGCTCAAGATCTCTATTTTACCTAACCCATATGTATTTGAAGCTCTCCCCTGTCCAGGGGTTTTAGATGCCAACTACCAAGGCACTGTCACTGTTCTTTTAGACAACCTCTCTTGGTCCCCTAAAGTCATTGAGGTGAATCAACCAATCGCTTATGTTTGCCTCTTTCCTTATGACCAGGTGATGGGGTTCATGGAGTTGAGACCCTTCATGATTTTGGTTTAGAGGAGCATCCTGTTGTTGCTGCAGTGCCCATGAAAATTGGTTCTGATTTGTTGACTGCTCAAAAAGTGGCTGCAGAAGCTTTGATTGATAAGTACTCAGATAATTTCTCCTCTGTTTCCCACAATTATGGCCATATGCAAGGTGTTTAACACCAGGTCAATACTGGAGATTCTACTCCTTTCCGCTCTCAGTATTATCAAAAATCAAAAACTGAAGAAGACCTGGGTACCCTCAAATTAAAGCAATTTCTTGATGCTGGCCCCTTCAACCCTCGCGAAGTCCCTGATCTTCCCCTCTCCTATTGATTAAGAAAAAGGATGGGAGCCACCGTGATGTTATGGATATTGAGTGTTTAATTCTATTATGCATAAGGACAGCTATCTTTTACCCCTCATTGACGACTCTTTGCGATCCATATCTGGCACACAATATTTTTCTGTGATGGACCTAGCCAGAAGCTACTGGCAGATTGATCTCTCCGCTGAGGATCATGCCAAGTGTGCCCTCATCTCTCATGTGGGGTCGTTTGAACCCACCTGCATGCTGCAGGGGTTATGCAACGCCCCTGCCACCTTCCAACAGGCTATGGACCAGTTATCTGGGGACCTTAAACTCATGTGTGCTTTAGTCTACCTTGATGATGTCACTATCTTCTCCCAAACTCTTACTGCTCATCTCAATCATCTTTGACAGGTATTACAGAAGCTACGGGAGGCCTCCTTGAAACCAAAACTTTCTAAATGTAAATTTTTTAAACGAAAAATGGAATTTTTAGAGCACAAGGTGACGCGGCAAGTATCCTCCCCATCCCAGATAATGTCTCTGCCTTCAAACTCATGCCCGCTCCAAAAATTTACAAGACATCTAAGTCTTTCTGGAAATGGTGGGCTACTACCTCCAGTTTATCTATCACTTTGCTGACCTTTTACAAGCCCTTAGTTGAACTCCTACACAAAAATGTGCCCTTCTTTTGAGGCCCTGAACAGCAACAGCCCTTTGATTCCCTAATTACTGCCTTATTATCAGCCCCCATCTTAATACATCCTAACTTTGAGAAACCTTTTGTTCTTTTCACTGATGCCAGTGACACCTCTGTAGGCGCTATCTTTTCCCAGTTAGACACAGACCAAGTTAACCATCCAGTTGCTTATTTTAGCAAGACTTTAACAAAAGCAGATTAAAACTTTTGATAACTGAATGCGAGTGCCTGGCAGTTGTTTATTTGGTATAAAACACTTCAGTTTCTATTTGTATGGTAAACATTTTACAATTGCTACCAATAATTCCTCCCTCCGTTGGCTTTGTCAAATTAAGGTCCTGATGGGAGGTTATCTCGCTGGGCCCTCAGGCTCCAAATTTATGATTATTCTATATTTCACCGAGCTGGCGTCATTCATCAAAATGTGGATGGATTGTCTCGCCTCCCTATTACATGTAACTATCCCAGAAGAGGATTGACTTTATGAGCTTCTCCCTCACCCTGGGTTATGGCCTCAAGAACCTCCAGACGTTCAATCCTGATAAAAGAAGATGGCTTCTAATACTAAAGTTGTCATTGGAGCTTTAGTAAAACAGATTAGCACCTCTTTTCTGCCCTATCTCCACCCTTCATCTCATACTGAAACTATCATGGAGGCCCATAAAACCCTTGGGCATGGGTCTATAAAGAAAACCTTTGAGTGGCTAAAAACCAAATACTACTGAGAGAATATGGCCGTGCCAATTCATGATGTTTTGGAAACTTGCGTAGCCTGTTGCTCCTAGGATAAGTCCAATCCATGCTTTAAATTTGAGCTTTTAGCCCCAGGAGCCCCTTTTGATACTGTTAGCATTGATGTCGTAGGGCCTTGCCTGTGGCTGTCTATGACCAATGCTATGCTATCCTCGCTATAAATCACCTAACAAAGTGGGTTGAGGCCATTTCAGTTCCTCATGCTACTGCCAGAGCTATCACCCTATTCTTATATTGACACGTATTCTCCCATCATGGTTGCCCGTGGGTACTATTATCAGACAATAGCACAAATTCTACTTCTTCTATAGTTCAGGAACTAACTTCTTTGCTTGGTATAAAGCACCTCTTCACAACCCCATATCACCCCGCCACCAATGGCATAGTAGAGCGTGCTAATGGCACCTTAATTTACATCATAAGAAAGTTGGCCGCTTCTGACCCTGTGCATTGGAATGATTTTCTCACTAGAGCCTTGTTGGCCTATTGAGATAGCTACCACCGATTACTTAAGATGTCTCCACTATAAGCCCTATATAGCGCGAGCCACTATTGCCTTCCAGCCTTTATCCTATCCTCAAATCAACTAATTTAAACAATGAAGAGCGTACCCTTTGATTATTAACTGATGAGATCATACATCTTCAAGCTATGGATAACAAATCCATAAAAACTACCAATTTTAGAGAAGGAGTTCAAGCTAATGAGAGCCGACCTACGCTCCATGAATATTCTTTAGGAGATTTAGTCTTATTCTAACACCATCGCCCTGGGGGTAGTAACTGCAAACTTGCAACCACTTGGTCCAGCCCTTATCGGGTAATACACAGCAGAAGGCCCAAATACTCTATTGCTGCTACTGTACTGGTACTGTAGTTAATCGCGTCCATAGCCATTTTCTGCGCATATACCATACCCCTCAGCAAAATATTGAAGGGGGTGTTGTTGTGATCCAACCTGCTCCCATTTAGCTCAAATCAAATTTCCCTACCTCTGATACCTCTATGAAAATTCCCCTCACCTCATTAGAGCACTATTCTCCACAATGTAACAAATTTGTCAAAGGCAAGTCTGCCATTGGCTCCCCACCTGATCAAAGTCAGGGTTCTGAAGATCTTACCGGTGGAGGACATTGTTACCCTTATAGATATAGATGAAGATACATCTTATAAATATCCGCTCCTTTAACTAGATAAAGATACGTTTTTAGCTCCAGTCAAATCTTGATTTTGCTTATCTCTAGAGCCTCTGTTTAGCAAGCTCCTCTCCAGACATTGTCATCACAATCATCAGTCTTATTACAATAGGTCCTTCGTCACCTATTTCTAAGCTTATAGCAACTCACCGGCCCCTACATCTAGGATTCCCAGATCTCCCTGCTATTGACTCTCTGTAGGACAATTTTACCATCCATTTTGGTATGCTTCAGAGGAACTACTACTGTCAGCTACCCTATCCTGAAATGCAGATTGATGGTACTATAATCTTGAGTTATTTAAGTTCTAAAGGGTGGTCTTGATCTTCTTGCTTAATCAGGATGACATAACATTGATAGGTGATCCTTTAATAAGTTAGCCATAACTCAGACCTTTATTGAATTTCCACTCTCACTTTTGTAATAGTTCCTCCAAACTTCAG
Source organism: Massospora cicadina (assembly GCA_022478985.1). Classification (NCBI taxonomy): domain Eukaryota; kingdom Fungi; phylum Entomophthoromycota; class Entomophthoromycetes; order Entomophthorales; family Entomophthoraceae; genus Massospora; species Massospora cicadina. The sequence continues at coordinate 32,317 of JAKSZP010001786.1, forward strand.
TGGAAAGGCTAAAACCTCTTTCAGGCAGAACGGAGCATTGAGCTTTTGGGCAGTCTTAGGATAACTCTTCTTGATCTCCAGGAGACTTTGGATGCTTGAGATGTGTTGGATCAACAGGACAAGGTACTGATCAGCATCACTGGATGTATCAATTATCATGGGATACCTGATAACGTGACTGAGGTAAGTACTGTTCAGAACATGGGCGTCATTGATATTTTCAGCATTCATAGATTCCTAAATGGCGAGCTCAGTGGGTAGACCTAAAATTTAATAACCTGTGCTTATGTGACCCCCTTCAGAGTCGTCATCAGGTTCATTTTCAATGCAAGCAAGATGAGCAATCAGCAGTTTTTCGCTTTCAGGTATTTTAGGATAGACGGCTTTAAAGGTACTTAATCCTAAGCAAATCTTCCTTTTCCTTGCTCGCAAGGGCAAGGTTCTCCTTAAAACACATATCCTCAGTATTTTTGTTCTTACAGTAGCTTTATCTTGTTTTTACCTCTATCTTAGGTTTTCACTTCTTCCACAGTATATACTATGGGTTTTGTGGAGGCCTTTTAGGTGGTCTCTGGATTGTTTAAATCAACTTCATCAAGTAGGGATTTCAAATATCCAAAACAGAATAGAAGCTTTGTTATAAAGACATGACGTGAATGGCAAGATCAGGGTTACTATGTAAACCAGCAACGATGGTAGCTATGACATCGTCCAAAATAAGCATTATTGAGGTCAACAGCATTTGGGCCTCTATATAAAATTAATCAAAAATTTGGAAAGGGCTTCATTCTGGCATAGAGCAGTTATCATATTGCCTTCTTCTTCATATTCAGGCTCTGCTTTGACTTGCATTTTTTAATGAGCGCCTCTTTCACTTCTCTCCAGGTATGCAAGTTGTCCATATGAGGCACCATAACCTCTTGAGCCATACAGTTTAAACAAAACATTGTATGCTTAATCTTTTGATGATTGGTCACACCTTCCAACACAGATTCATAGATATAGAGGAAAGCTTTACTATTTTATTTGCAGGAGTATACTTATCCTTTAATGTAGACTTAAAGGTAGTGGCTTACAATCCTGTAACAGCATGTACTCTGGGAGCTTCAGACGTGTTAATTTCAGTTATTATGTAGCTATGTTCAACTTGCCATTTGAGTTGACATATTTGTTCCTGTAGAGGATTGAGATGTTGCTCCATTTCCTCCAGGGTAAGTCTTGGAGTAAAATAAAGAAAATTGATTCTTTAAAGAACGTCTTTATTGTTGTCCAAGTTCATAAAGAAAATGTCCAGGCTGTAATTTTGTTGGCGAGCGGATGAAAAATATATTTGCAGGTGTATGTTTTTATCCTCTAATACTCCAATGCACCAACTTAGGTCCTCCTTCATCCCTTTTCATCTAGTGCTCTGAGGAGTCTTGTTGGTTTGTGCCTTTAACTCTTTTGTAAGAGTATTCCAGCGTTTCTCATCTTTGTTGAGGCAACTATAGATTTGATTTATGTCCTCCCAACTGGGGAGTTGTTTCTCAAGTCACTCTCCAGTTTTGTTGTGTTGCTTGGTAATGGAAAGAGTAGACTCCTGAGTTGCATAGTATTTAGATTCTGTTGGACATGGGCTACTTGACAAACAATGTTTTGTGACACTGATAAGATTTTAGAGGTTCAATGGGCCTCCAGACCATCATTTTATCATAAGGCTTGTTCTAGATAAGCCTTAAGGTGGGAATCTGTTCTACCTCCTGCTGACGGCTAGTAGAAGATTGGACCGCCATTTTGCCATGGGCTTCATTATCTTGTCTTCAGAGCTCCTCAGCAAAGACATCAAGTAAACGCTTAATATTTTTGTTCACTTTGAGATGTTTTTTAAAAAAAACTATTATAAATAACTCCACTTACTTGAAAACCAGATTCAATAGCCCTCATTTGATTATAAAGATGAACATGTAAGAGTGCATTGCTTCAATAAAGCAGCGGATGTCTCTATTCTGTGTGACGCTAAATTATGTATCTGTTCATAGGCCATCTGTAAAGCCCCTTAAGTAATGTTATGGTGGTGGAGTTCCTCATTATGGACTCATATTAAATGCATAATATGATAAAGCGTTGGGTGTACAAATTGTTAAATATAGAGAGATAGACTTAAAATTGATCCAAAACTCTCAGAGAACACTTTATTCATCTAGTTTCATGATAGTCCTGTCCATAGTAGATGCCTGTCATGATTTTGCTGAGCTCTTTCGTTCCTAAAACTTTTACCCCAAATATTCCCCCAATAATATTGGAAGGGGAACTCAATATCTAATTATATCAAGGTTAATAAAAATGATCAGGCTTATCCCAATCAGGTGATATAAGATTTTATTTTCTCAGCAATTGAAAAGATTGTATAAATCCTGAACTACTCCAAAACCTATAAATATTCAATCCTTTCATTAATTTAAGATTAGGTCAATTTACAGCCTTATATTCAATATCTTTGTAACATTTTGGAGAATCCATATAAGTAACTTTGAGAAAATACCTGCCATTTTTGAAGTGTAATTTAAACTTCAAAAAGTGGTGCTCACTACAGGAGAACTCTGAGTTATGCACCAGTGGAAATATCAATCATTACAATGGATTCTCATTTTTCACCTGAATAAACTCAATATCCTGAGCATAACAGTATTCTACAATGGGTTCATTCCACTATAAAAGAAATCTCAAGGGTACCATCTACGTTGGAATTCCGTGCCAACTTAGAATTCTATGGTCCCAATTTAAACTTCACTATGAATTTTCAAGTACAGCCTGAGGTTTTGAGATACATCATCTATTAGATGCTTGAAGGGGTTCTAATTACTAGAATCCATTTTACTTGATCCTGGACTAATGCTGTACCCTCTACAATGAGGGATTTACTTTAAACTTCTCAATTGCCAGGTATTGGTACTGAGCAATATTTACACCAATTTGTACACCCTACTTTATACCACTTACTACAAGTAGTAGGAATGCATCATCAAGGGTTGCTTAATTTCTTAGAAGAAACCAATCCTTAAATAATTATGTTTCTGATTTTTGCAAGCCTGCCTCTAAGTTCAGTAAAGATAATGTCAAGGCTATGATTAGTAATCAGACTCTTCTTAATGAAGTACATCAACAACTTGTTCAGCTTGATCATGGATTATCCAGTTTTGTTGATTCACAGTTAATGAAGCAAGCCCAGGAAATTCAGGGGGAATAAGAGATGTTATTTTCTGAATCTCTGAGTGTAGTCAATTGATGAAAGAGGAAACTAAAAAGCGCCTCTTACAATTAGAGCAATTGTACTCAGGAATTCAATTTTGAGTTAATGACGTAAAAACCTCAGTAACTATGGGTCCTTGTGAGGAACAAGGTCCACCTGCGGGTTGAAAGACCTTGTGGGCCACCTAGAAGTGAAGGGCCATGTGGACCTCCTGGCGCTGATGGACCTGGACCGCCAGTTGCTGACCTCATGGACCATCTGGTGCTGATGGACATTCAGGATTTCTTCAGCAAGTTGACTCTCTCTTGAGCATCATTGACCACTTATGTGAGTAATTCCATAAAGTTGCCAAGGAGTGTAATTAACTCCTGATGGGATACCTATTGACCTCCTGTTGTCGCTTCAGTCCTTATCTGACAAAGTGAACAATCTGGTAAATGGGTAAAGGATACTGACATCCTGTAACAAGCTTGTGAACTAAAGGGGAGATGCTTCAAGTGAAGTTTGAAAATTTGGGATTTAAGTAAAATGCACAGCAGGAGCAAATTTACAAGTTTTTTCGCAGATTGGAAGAAAAAGTGGAGAATGATGATATAAATAGTCAGGTTAATATATTTTGTAATGAGGCAGTTGGTTCCTATCTTTAATAACCTTTATAAGCTTTGGACTCTAACTCTTACGTCTCCACTCAATTGAAACAACCTGGAGTGCATGTTTTAACTTTACAATGCTCCAATGAGTTTTAAACCTGTATTCAAAGATAAGTACTCTCCTGGGGAAGGCAGTATTTAATTCCTCTATTTATATGCGAAGGCTTTGAGTGAGGCCACGGATCATTAAAAGATGAATTATCTACCTAATTGTCTTACTCAACTGGCTCAAGATATCATGGTACCCCACTTGATGACTTGTTCTACTTGGTCCCAGGTTAAAGAAGCATTGATAAAAGAATTTGGGAGTGAGCAAACCTTATCCTCTCAGAAACAGGCTTTTTGGGCATACAACCACACTGAAATTAATCTATCAGATACTTTGCTCATGAGTTTAATTGGAAAGCTCAGACTTTGGCAGAGTGTGGCCAGTTTAATTTAGGCGACGCTAATACTGCTGTTATGTCTGCTTATACTTTTAAAACTTATATGCAAGTCTACATTATCATTGTAAAAAGAACTTCAAAAGTATATTAGACATAAAGGATGCCTTGTTGGAATTGCCTCCTCAATTTTCTGAAAACCCCTGAGTCTATGAATTTCCAAGACCCAGTCATCCTAAAGTTTACGCTGTGCCTGAGAATGCTAGAGCTATTTGATGTAATTATTGTCATCGATATTTCCATACTGGAGACCATTGTTATAAAAAGGAAGCTGATGAAAAGAAGAAAAAGCCAAAACCAATAATGCATTTTATCTTGATAATGATATGAGTATGTAGCAGGAACATCAAAACCCTGTAGAATATAATAAAGATGAGCATTCCTCCTATTACTTGACCTCCTTGTTGGTTTTTATTTTCTCAGTTTGGAAGTACAATCACCCATATTGACTTTCAAGTGAATCAAGTTAATGCCAAAGCTATTATTGACACTGGATGTCCTGTGAATGTAGTCTTGGTAAAATTAATAAGCGGATTAAGTTAACATCTGATATTTCTCATTATGAAGAATATGGCACTGCAGGACCTCAGAGTACTCAATCAATTGGAGCTTTTTTGTCACTCCCATTAAAGAATGGGGATTTAACTTTTACAATACCTGCAATCGTCTTTGATAACCTGAGTTATGACCTTCTCTTGGGGACTTAATTTTTGCAGGAATTTAGTGAAACTATTATACCCCGACTCTTCTCTATCCTTTTGGGGTATAGAGTTTCATTAAATATCTGAACATGCTCATACTAAACGTCAGTTATGTCTTCTAGAGGGATCAAAGAGGTCTTACTCCATTCAGTACCATGTTGAAGGCCCTAAAGTAAAATTACCCCCTTATGACGGCTAACATAGAAGAAGGGATGCCTATTTATTCACCTGAGGTTGTGATAATTCCGCCAAAATCTCAGGTTATTGCCAATACTGTTTTACATCTTTCTATACCCAAGGGCTATCTATTACAAGTCCAAGGCATTTCAAACCCTTCTGTTAAAGAGAACTTGCCTTGTCCTGGGGTATTAGCTTATGCTTATTCTGGATTGTTATCTGTTTTATTGGCAAACCATATCAGTGATCCAAAAATGGCAGATCCAAAAATTCAGCTGCCTATGTCAAATTATTACCCTTATCTCAAATCTATGACGTTAAAACTTTTGGAAGCTTACAAGATTTTGGGCTGGAAGCCAATCAGGAAATTTTTACTGTGTTACCTGCAATAGGGAAACACCAATTAAAGAACAGGAGAAACAAGTATTTTAATTATTGGAAGAATACTCTGACATTTTTGTTAAGCATATTATGATTTTGATAAGATGAAGGGAGTAATGCATACCGTTGAAACCAGAGACCACCCTCCTATTTGTGCCAAACCCCATCATAAATCAAAAGTGGAGGAAGCACAGATCACCAAAGAGTTACATCAACTATTGGAGGCTGGATTACTAAAACTCTTAACAGCCCTTGGGCCTCCCCATTGCTATTGGTTAAGAAAAAGGATGGCTCACATCAGGTGTTTATGGATTATCATAGGTTAAAAGCCATTAATAGTTGAGATAGTTGTACTTTGCAAAGAATTGATGATTATTTCAGTTGTTAGCTGGCTCAACCTATTTTTTGGCAATGGACTTAGCCAGTGGATACTGTCAAATTGAATTAGCCCCAGAATACTGAGCTATATGTGCCCTAATATCTAGTGAGGGATTATTTGAACCAACCCATATGCTGCAAGGGCTAAGAAACGCAATAGCAACCTTTCAAAGGATCATGGATGGTATGTTACGGAAATTTAAAGCTAACTTGTGTTCTGGTATATTGAATGATATTACTGTGTTTTCAAAACAATTACTGAGCATTCAAATCATTTAAAAGAAGTTTTTTAGACAATTTGATATTCTTCACTAAAGCTCAACCCCTTCAAATTTTCCTTTTTTATAATGAAATGTAGTTCTTAGGTCACCAAGTATCAGCTAGGGGTATTTAACCACTTCCAGATAAAATTAAGCTATTAAACAAATGACACCTCCGACCTCCTTGCAGGACATACAAGTCTTCCTAAATATGGTTGGGTATTATCATCAATTTATACCTAAGTTTGCTGATATGGCGGACCCCTTATTCCATTTATTACAAAAAGGTATACCATTTGAGTGGAGCTCAGCTCAGGAATGGTCTTTTAATTCTCTCCAAACTGCCTTCATTAAAGCGCCTGTTTTAATTAATCCTTGATTTGATAAGCCTTTTTCCTACATACTGATGCAAGTATTGTCGCTATTGAGGCAATTCTATCCCAGTGTGACGAAGAGCAGATCAATCATCCCGTCACATTTTATAGAAAAACCCTATCTAAAGCTGAACGCAATTACAGTATAACTGAGTAGTAGTGTTTAGCTGTAATTTTTGAATCTAAGCACTTCCATCCCTTTCTATATGGTAATCATTTACTGTTATTACCAACCATTATTCTTTATGATGGTTACAAAATATGAAGGATCCTAATGGGAGACTAGCCCGTTGGGACCTAAAACTGCACAATTTTTCAATTGTACATCATTTGAGTACTCAACATCAATTTTCTGATGACCTGTCCCAATTGCCTATAATGACCTTTAATTGAAGAAAATAAAAACAAATATATAATATCATTGGAAAGCCTGAGTTGTGGGATCAATAATCTGAAGAAGATTGTGCTTTCCTAAAAACTATCACAAAGCTACCATGATCCAGGAAGGAGCTTTGTATAAGAAGGTCAAATCTAAGTGGTTACCCTTTCTGCACCCAAATTCAAGATACCATGCTTTCATGGAAGGACATGAACAAGTAGGTCATAGTGGTTAAAAACCCGATAATATTGGAATAATATGACTGAAACTATTTGAGAGATCCTATACTTTTGTCTCATCTGTAAAAGTCATGGTGTAACCAACTCTCTTATCAGCATCAAGTGATTCCACCAACTAAGGCTTTTGAAGTGGTAAGTATTAATGTTGTAGGACCTTTTCCTCATAGGTTGCATGGACACCAGTACATTATTATGGAAATCAATTACTTAACTAAATAGGTCAAGGCCATACCCATTACCATTACCTCTGCTAAGACAACAGCGTTACTTCTTTACCAGCACATCATCACTCAGCATGGATGCCCCAAGGTCCTTATGTCAGACAATGGGACTAATTTTACCTCGCAACTCTTACAGGAACTATCCACATTATATAATACTGCCCAATGGTTTATCATTCCTTACAATCCTTCAACAAATGGGGCCCTTGAGCGAATCAACGGAACTTTAGTCTCTATTTTAAGAAAGATGGTTTCAACGGACCCATCTTAATATAACTTCTATGTACCCATTGCTTTGTTTGCATATCAAATAAGTTATCATCAAGTTAATAAGATGTCGCCTTTCAAATGTATTTCTGGGTGAGATCCCTCAGTTCTTTCAAGTGTTCAGGCAATACTTGAAGAAGGTATACCAGAAAATTCTGATAAAATTATGAGAAATTTTGCTGATGATATTATTCGCCTTCAAGCTCAAGCCATGATTTCATTAAAGTAACCACCAAAAAGGAGACCCAAAGAAGTAATTAACATAGACCTGCCTTACATGAATATCAAATTGGAGTTTAGTTATGTAATATCACTCCTGACCTAGTGGGCAAACTGAGAAAATAGGATCTAACTGGTCTGGTCAATATTGATTTATATTCCAAAATGGATTAGAGTATTTAATTGTTCATGGAAATATGGGTATAGTTGTAAACCGTATTCACCCTAGATTTTTATGATTTCATTCTCCTCCATGATTGAATCATAAGGGGGAAGTGTCAAGATTTTTCCAAACCCTTTTATTCCTAAAACTTTTACCCAAATATTCCCCAAAAATATTGGAAGGGGAACTCAATAAATCTAATTATATCAAGGTTAATAAAAGTGATCAGGCTTATCCCAATCAGGTGATAGAAGATTTTATTTGCTCATCAATTGAGAAGATTGGATAAGCCCCAAACTACTTCAAAACCTACAAATATTCAATCCTTTCATTAATAAAGGTTAGGTCAATCTACAGCCTTATTTTCACTATTATTCATAACTTTTTGGAGAATTCATATAGGTAACTTCAAGAGAATACCTGCCATTTTTGAAGTGCAATTCAAAACTTCAAAAATTCCCTTTTGTGGCTGAGTCTTTCTTCTGGGTTAATGACCCCACAAAGTAACTCTCAGGCTCTTTGTTGTAAATCCAGGTTTGATGATGAAACTTGGGGAATCTCCATAGTATTTTCTTGAACTTCTTCAAACGTGATGATGAGTGGACTTCCCATTTGATTTTCTTCTTCACCATTCCCGTTGTACACCCAGTGGTTAACACTACCAATTGATTTATATTCCATGGTGCAATCAATTAGTTGCAGGTATTATAAAGCGTCATCTGAGCCCCTTCAAGGGAGCACTAGCCTGTTGGACTTCCGTTTTTAAGCTTAATGATGGTATACACAAGAAGCTAACAATCAATGCTTGAAGCTGACTAGTTGCATGACAAGCATTTTTTATATATAAAAGGGTTCCAAGTCACCACTTATGTCCCACCAGATAGAGTATCTGTCATATGGTAAGTACAGCATGATGTACTTATTGAAGTCAAGTACTAAATTGATATGTAGAGTTAACAATGTAACTTTTTAGTATGTAGTAGGGTTTTATATGTCACATTAAAGATCATAAGCCCCAAAAAGGATTGGATTAATATAATTTTATATAAATAGAAACCCAAAAAAGGAGGCACTTGGTCAGGCGATAATTCCAGATAGTTTAATGCCTTTGTAGCATAAGTTTTTTTAGTACTAGATTGTAGCATAAGTTTTATAAGGCAATTTATAAGTTTAATAACCAAGTTGGATGAGAATTGGTATTACTTAGGTTGCAATTTGTCATATTCTTGATTACTACCTTTTTGCAGTTTCATATTAATTTACTTCCTCAAGTGCCACCTTGAGTAGTTGTCACCTGACCTACTGATGATCCTTAATTTTAATAAGGAAGCACTTCATATCAGGATATTAAGACCAAAAATGACTCAATGAAATTTAACTAGGGTTGATTTGAAGTCGTACCAATTATTGAATTAGCCAGCTAATTATTGAGATGACTCCTTTAACTCATTCTCTGGACTAGGTGTTGATTTAGTTATAGAAGTCAAATTTTCTCTATTATTCCCCCAATGTCTGATATAAGGATATCTGACACTCCTAAACTGTTTAGCTTTCCTGATAAAGGTTCATCAAGGTAATCTGCGCCTGTAATCTGGTATTAGTGAGAGTTGCTTCACCTAATAACTGAATTTCAAACTCTTTATAGAAAATTTACAAATTCTCATATTAACCAAAGCTCTGGTAGACCAACTCAGAGAGTCTCAAGAGAGCTGAGAACCCATACTCATAACTTTCCATTCATCATCTGGGTAGTTCTCACGATATGCTTTTAAATTCACCCAACAATGTAAGCCCTCCTTTTACATCAGCTAATGTAAATTTTTCAGGCAAAGGAACTTTAAACTAATTTATGGGCGCATGGCTGGTCATAGACACTGTATGCACCTGATTGGGTCTTTTGCTTCTTAATAAGCCATTTTATTTTGTTTTAATGGGGAAAACATCTATACCATATATCTGGTAACCTTCATCAATAAGGTGAAATTGAAATCTCACAATAATAAAAATGCGGCAGGATAGACTTTGTAAAACTTGACAGTTTAACTGTCAGGATCTGAAAACTACTTTACCAGTTTTAGATAGCAAGAGTGAACTTGTTAATCCTGAGAAAAAGGTACAGTATAACAAAAGGGCGGTGTGTACCATATAGAGTATGAACATGGCAATTGTGAAATTTTGACCCTGAAGTAGGAAGGATTGATTTAACTAGTCTCATTCCTATTAAGGCCAGTACATCAGTTATGTGTGGACGCGGAAGTAGTGATAGAGGGATTTGTTCAGTTAGAGGTGTTTCTGCAACTATGGCTATAAGATTTCTGTAATGAGTTGGTAATTGTACAAGCTGGTTTAGAACTAAGAAAATAAATTGTTTGTTTGTTTAAAGTATTTGCTAAATAATACAGAACTTGTATCAAAAAATGCATAATGTATTTAGCATGGGAAATAATTTAATAGACTGCAAAGACTTTACATATATATGCATTCTTGATATATTCTACACAGCTTTTTGGACTTACCTAGCTTAATACATTTTTGGATGTAGTACTATTATTCTTCTGAGATTCTGTAAATGCCAGGCTATAATTTTGAAAGGTGATAAAATTGTCTCAGTCTCACTTAAATATGTTTTGGTATGCGTTTAATTGATGCAATATCAGTGATTTTATGTTAAATTAAGGATTAAATGAACAATTTTCATTGCAATTATGGTTTGGTATGAAATAAATTGATCTAATTCAACACATATATATTGTGGATCTGTTGAGAAATCTCCATAATCTTAGGAATCCCACTTATGTCAGGCTTTACCCTGACAGGCTGTTGATCATAAAGGGGATAATAAAGCATCTATCCCATTGTGCTATGGTAACAAATATCATATTATAATATTGTGGGTCTGACATAGTGGGTCTATTTAGAAGGTGAAGTGGCTGCAAAATTTACAGAGAATTTACCCTAGGGTTCTATTACCCTATCAACAATCGCATTAGTCATAGGGTGGTAAGAGGCAACAAGAACCCTGCTAATTACCCCTAATCTTTTCCGTTTAATGATCATTCTAGAGATAAAGTAAGTAGCATTGTCCGCTAAGATTTTCTGCGGGTGCAAAGTGGGTGGATAATGCGTCTCATAATAAAATATACAGTAGTCAATGCTTTAACTCACAAAATGGGCTTAGCCTAAACCCATTTGTTTAAAGGTCAATGGCCACAAGTCTTTTATTTGTGATTAAAATTACTGACAGGTAAGGGCATCATAACATCCATTGAGATTGTGCGCCAATCCCAATTGGGCTTGACTAACTGATAAGTGGTGAAGGCCTTGAAGGGCTGTTGTGACTGGAATTTTTAACATTTTATTAAGATAACATGTTTATAAGACTGCATAGACTTACAGTGGTAACTCTGTTGGACTTACTCACCATTTTGTTCAACACATCATGGACAACTGCACAATGGGCTTCCATAACAATTGTTGGTTATTCAGATGGGGCTGGATATAAACGTCTTTGACTCAATATCAAACTTAGAAAAACTGTAACAATTTTGATTTCCATGTTTTTCAATTGCTGGTACAAGGCGTGTCTAATGACGGGTGGTTATCATCATAACTTAAGGCCTTTATTTTTTAGTATTTGATCAGCAAAAATAGACAAGGAAGAAACATAGTAACCTAGAGAGTCAATATTCATTATGTCATTAAAGCCCAATCAATATAGCGCTTCAAAGCTGTAGGCATGTATTTAAGTGACAATTAAGCTGACTAACCTTTAAGTTTCTTAGATTGTAGGCATCTTAAGGAAGCATGGTCAGTGAAAACTAGAAAATTTAATCCCATGTGTAATTACCAAAAACTTAAAGTTTCTAATCGCCATGTTTTCTTATGTTTGACACCGTTCAACGACACCAAAATTAATTTAAAATGAGGTGGCATTTAAGTTAGGCGCTAGAGCCTGATGAAGATAACTAAAGAAACTTTGAATTTAATGAAACTCAAACGCAAAAGATAATAACCTATATGCAATGTAATACCAAAATAAACTTTTACTCTATTAATAAAAATAAATAGTGAATGAGCAAAAATTTCCTGGATTCTGTGGCATTACAGGAGTGACAATAAAAACACATAACAATCAGGGTAAACCAATCCCAAGCAGCTCAAGTTCTTATTGTTTAACAAAAACTTGCCACGTACAGATTCTATAAGGTAAGGCAAATCAAGAAAACAGAGAGATCAAAAGAATTTTAAAATGAGGTTTAGAAAGCGTGGGATCACCTTTTTTAAGGGCAACCTTTGAAGAGTTTTCTAAGCGCCATACTTTAGGCTCCTTAAAGCCCAATATATGGCTTGGGAGGGGCACAATTCAGCACTTAAACAGCTCTCAACTAAATTTCCCAAAGATTTTTGCCTTGTAATCTAGAAATCTGAACCCAAGTCAAATTGTAACAGTTTCTTTAAACCAACCGTTACCCCATGGAGGTAAACTTGTGATTGCTTAATGCAAAAACAATAGCCAAAAATTCGCGCTTTGTTTATATAACTACTCACATGATTATTAAGCATGGTTGCAATGTATGACTGGATATTGATTCCCATTTTCTTTGCATTAAGATAAATCAGCTTCAATGGCAGTCAGAGATGAATCAGATTGTACTATAAAAGGTTAATTGACATTTAGGTAGCATAAAGCTGGTGCATTGTTTAAGCCACTTTTAACTTCTTAAAGGCATCTTCACACACAGGGGACAAATGTAACGCCCACAACTTCTTTATAGTCGGAAATGTAGTTCATCTATCTTTGAAGACCACGGATTTATTAAAGTATCCTACCATCTTCAAGAAAACCTGTACATTGTTTTTTGGCTCTTCATGCATTTGACTGCTTAGAGATTTTAGGGTTGGAGTTGTAATCCTTGAGTCTTGACGTTGCGTCTCATATACTCCATTTCAGTTTAAAAATTTGCACTTTCTTGGTTTATAAATTAAATTTGGGCTCATGCTAATTGTATGGATACTTCTTCCAGATGGGATAGGTTTTTGAGTAGGGTTTTGATAAAAACCATTTAATTGGCAAAACAAACTAGGGAACAGCTTATTTTTAGGTCTCTTATGATGGTTTCCATAGGTCTTTTAAAGGTAGCAGGCGCTTTGCAAAAGACCTAGGCATGCGCATAAGTTGCTATAAGTCTTGGGACATAATAATTGCACATTTTTAGTATTCTTCCTTATAAAGATAAATTTGCTAGTACCCACTGATGAAAACCAAGGCAGTAAAATATCTCGCGCCTCCTGATTGATAAAGAGCGTCATCAATCCATGTTAACAGATGTAAAAATTTACTTTGGTTGATTATTGACCATCAACCCAGTAACCTTTTTACTGCACAGGTTTGATTTCCTCATGCACTTCATCGCGTTGTATAGAATGTATTAATCAATAATAGTATGGAGACTATCATCCATAGTTGAGATTGAACTATTATTAGGCTCAACGCTTCAGCCAGTACTTCCAATTAAATACTCTGTAAGTCGTACTCATAGGGATTTGTTCCCTATATTCTTGTCCACCTGATCTTCATTAAGATACCCCGGTGACAGTCTCTCTCAGCCCAATACACAGTCAACAGCTATCCCTGATTGTGGTTCCTTTGGCTCTAGATCCCCGCTTGGATCTTTACTCTTCTCTCTGAGAGTCTTCCAATTATTGCCTTCTGCAATAATATCCTCAATATGGAACAACACAATAGAAGCTGATAATCTAACTATACACCAAATTGACAATATAACTGTAGCTAATAATGCTTTTGTAGATGAAGTTTTACTAAATGATGTTTTTTATTATAGTAAATCCTAGGGAATTATATAGTAGGGGATTTAGCTGTCTAACCCTTGGTTGACACCTCTTCATTGAAACGGCAGCCATTGTCATTGAATCACCCTTCCTCAACTCAGCAGCGATGGTCTTCCCCATCCTGGCTAGGATTCCATCATTGGACATCCTTGAGACCTCAAACAGAAAGAGTCAGAAAATGTTTCCCTAACGTTTTCCTCTCGATCCAAGCAAAATCAACCATAATTGGCTGCGACCTGCTTAGGTAATGGGACTTATAACCCATTATGGCAGGTCACTTCATCAACTGATCAATTCGCTAGTTGCAGGCGGCATTACTCGCTTCACAACTCACTATTCATTCCCAATCAGTCAGTGATGAAACCCAACTGATCCCAATTGGTACACCTGATAGTTAATCAATATCAGATGCCCCTATTTTGTCAGCCACTCTGCCCAATGAGACCTTAGGTATTCATCCGGATCAATCCCTGACAGATACAACCAGGTGAATATCCCAAAATTTCTGAACATAGTTCCTCCAAAACTTGGGCCAACTAATTTCCGATTCACTTTGCCTTAGGGAATTTTCCTCTAGCAATACCAGTTAATCTAGCAGGGTGGGAATATGGGCAAAAATCCCAACACATCCCCCCTCTTGCCTAGTTTTCCAGCAAGAAAAGGATTGGGGCATGAGAATACCACTTTGAACACCTGGGTGAATACTTCATTAGTTCTAGTGGAGTACACTAATCAATACTCAATGCTGCTTGGGATGACCTTCGGCATACAGCATTCTTCCTCTTCCTCCTTGCTACCGCCTTATCAGAGCGCGGTCCCCACGACCTTCTGTCATGATGGGCTGATTGATTTACTCATAACGATATTAGTCATGGTATCCACTTTCCCCCCATCAGGGTATATGTCCCGCTGTCATATTCAGGATTCTTGGTCCAGCGTCCTTGATTTCCTGATTTTCTCCTCGTCCTAGACAGGAGATTCTTGCCATTAATGTTCATTTCGCAGCTTGATTAAGAATACTTATTTCTATTCACCCTCATTATTTCTCTCATAACATCCTGGCTGTAAGTCATTTTTAATTCTTACCTTGAAGAGCTTATCTCATTAATTTTGAGATTAATTTCCCCGAAATTGGAGATAAATGGATTATAGAGTGCATAATGTCAACTTCTATATAAGTCTGACATCCCCTCTCTCATCCAGCTCATATGTCAAATTCTGAATCTCGCTACCAGCAGCTCCTCAATAGTCTATATGATCCAGACCTCCGTCTCTTCCAGCAGATGAGTTGGGATGCTTGATGGAACCTCTTTTATGGTCCTTTCAGGACTCATAGGCCTAGTCTGGCGCAAGCGGCTAGTCCTTCTGTTGAATTACTGGAAATGGTAACTAATCCCTCTGAAACCAGGCTGGCTATAGTTTGAACAGCTATTGGCCAATTCTTCCCTTGCAGTTGATTCCAGAGCTGGATTTCAAAACCCTCCTGGATTTGGCTCCTTTCACTGATGCCCCAAACATCATCATAGATGCTCCAAAGATTCCGCCAGTTGCTCTAGATTGTTCGTTCCTGGCTGGGTCAGACCTGCTCCCTGAGTTCCTCTTCTGACCCAGTCAATTTTACAAAGCCGCTGTGCTGGTTTCTGAGCTCTCAATTGGTAACAGCATACGCTTTGAGCTCCCCTACGCTGAACTCCAGGCTCAAGTCACTGAGGCTTTGACATTAGTGGTGAATCCCTCTGATCTTGCCAAACTTCTGGATCGGGATACTGCCACTTATGCTCTTCACTTTGCCAGCCAAGTTCTTTGAAGTTAATCAACGAAGCTTCCAGCCTCGCCTGATTTTCATCAATCATTCAGCTTCAGCTTCTGCGAAGCCTGTAGTCATCATTTACAGGATGCAATCCATTCTTTGCATGACTACCTCTTCTCTGGAGCTTCCCATCAGTATCTTCCGCTGATGGCATTGATAGGGGGCATGATTCAGCAACCCCCATTGAGTATTCCTTCTTTGTTGCCAGCCCACATGTATGGTGTCCTCAATGAAGCCTGTTGGAAGGCGCTCTGGATTAATCTTTCAGCTCCAGTGTCATATCAGGATTACTTGGGGTTATTCACCAATTGCCTCTTTCTTTATTGCTGCTTTCCTCCCCACTCTGGGGTTTCATGATTGGCATCTTCCACATTTAACTTTCCCTTCCCCTAATCGCTTTTTCTCAGGGCTCAGCATCCACTCAACGAATGTGGTTTTGTGTAGGTCTTGCCCTCGCAAGCATCCAATCACATATCAATTTCAATGGGCTGCTTATTCCTACCACGATACATCCTCCCTCCCCCAAGAGGCGACATAGGTGGAATTATCTCCATACCAAGGATGATCAATAAAAATAAAAATTCTAAAATATATTGGATTTTTTATCTATGCATTTATATATATATTTTTCTAATATCTTTATCAATTGTTTATCTTTATTCTTTTTTTTTGCTATGGGACTTGACCTTGTTTCAGCTCAGAGGTCCATCTTTTCCCCCAAACTGGGTCCTGGGTACTTAAACCTACCAGTTTTCCATGGTTCAGAGGTCCTTTTTTCGGACTTAACCATCTAGATTGGTTCAGAGGTCCTTTTTTCAGACTTGACCTAATTATCAGGACATGACCAACTTAATGGTTCATCGGTCCTTTGGGAACTATTTTATTTTTTTCCTCAATACAATGCTTTAGATACTTAGTGTGGACTCGATTTACAACTCTTTCATCCAAGAGATTCTTGATGGAGTAAGCATCAGTCGCCATCTTAGAAATCACTTTAAACGGACCCAACCACAACAAATCCAGTTTGTTTCTTCATCTGAAACCATGAGTATCACAATAGGCAGCTCTTTCTCCTATTTGATATTCTTCTAATGGCAGTCAGTTTCTATCATCCATCAATTTTGCTCGTATCCTTTTCTTTAAGGTAGTATCAGATGCTTGCAATTGCATATTGATAAGGATACTTGTCAGTAAGTTCAAGTATTGCTTGGTACTCATCCCTGACGTCAGTCACACCAACAAATATAAAATCATCGGCAACGCGGCCTTTCTTCCATATAAAATTTAAACGGCATCTTTACCATCACCATATGATGACTAATGTTGTAGGCGAACATTACTGAACTCAGGTACATTCCCCACGCGGAAGTTCTCCCTGTGACTAGCTTCCTTAGCGTCGTGGCCAGCATCACATTGACCTGTTCTACCAGTCCATTTATCTCTGGCTGGTATGGTACTGATATGACTCCTCAGATCCCCATTATTTTGTTTAGCCTCAGGATCACATGAGACATGAAGTTGGTCCCACTGTCACTCAATAGGACTTGCGGGCATCCATGCTCATATACTACTTGATCCAGGATGAATCTCGCAGTACTGGTATCATCTACTCTGGTTAGGGCCTTTGTTTTGGCCCATCTCGTCAGAAGGTCAATGGCAACTATGATGTACTTGACTTCCCTGTGCTCATCACCAGCAGTCCCATCACATCAAGGGACACCATGTGCCAGGCGAATCCAGGGCGGACCAGACAGTATCCAGTTGTCTTCTTATGTGGTTTGTGCAGCTGCACTCCACGCAACAGGCCAGATGATCCACGACATTGTAGTTGATCGATTCCCATTAATAATACTGGCAAATATGGTCAGTTGTTTTCCTCAGGCCTCCATGCCTGACAACCTTGTGAGCTGCTTGTACTATTGCTGCTCTTTCCGATGGTTTTGGGAATAATAGCTGCTTCCCATTGATCGTCTTGAATACTTGTCCATCCATAGTCTTGGTGTTTTCCATCACTTTTAGAAGTGCACCTTGGATTTCTCAAGGCTCAGCCCCAATTCTTCCTTTGACCATTCTCTGGAATATTTCATCCGCCTGTGGGTATACCAACTGGACCATTGGCAACCGCAATAAGCCATCCGCATTCTAATGAGAAGCCCCCACTTGGTGGACTATTTCATAATTGTAAGCCTGAAGCTTAAGTGCCTATTGGGCCAGTTGTCCTTCTAATTCTCTTTGATTGTGCAGCCAACGCAATGAATAGTGGTCCATCGCCACCTTAAAGTGCATTCCATGAACATACACCCAAAACTGCTTGCATGCATATATGACCACAAGGCATTCTCACTCAGTCACGGTGTAGTTCCTCTTAGCGGCTGAGACTGTCTATCTCACATATGCCACCGGATGCTCATCCCCAAGTTCATCTACTTGGCTCAGTACAGCGCCAATCGCTGTCAACGAAGCATCAGTTTAAATGATAAACTCCCAATCAAAATTTGGATATTTCAGAATTGGCAAAACTATCAAATACTGGCGTAATTCATTGAAGGAATTCTGGGCCTCTTCATTCCATACAAATCCTTTTTTTGGATCCTTTAATAAAATGAAATAAAGGCTTGGCTATTTGGGTGAAATCCCAAATAAATCTTCCATAGTATCCAACCATCCCAAGGAATACTTGGATGTCTTGGACACTCTTTGGTACAGCCATATGCTCTATAGCTGCTATCTTCTGGGTTTGCGGCTGCAATCCACTTGAGTTGATCACAAATCCCAGGTATTCCAACTCTTTCTTGAAGAAGTGGCACTTTCTTGGCTTGGTCTTCAGGTTAGCCATGGTCAGTCTCTTAAAAACTTCTTCCAAGTGGTGGAGGTGATAAGTAAATGTCCTACTGAACACATTGATATTGTCCAGATATACCAGGATGAATGTCAACTTCAGGTCACTTAATATCGCGTCCATGGCCCTCTGGAACGTTGAGGGCACATTACAGAGACCCTGGGGCATCCTCGTTGGCTGGTATAGCCCCTGCGCGGTAAGAATCATGCATTTTTCTTGGTCTTCTTCTGTCAAGTTGATCTGCCAAAGCCTGAGATCAGATCCATTGCGGAGAAATACTTTGCTTCTCCTATTAGATCCAGTGCATCGTCAATCCTCAGTAGGGTATATGAATCCTTCTTCATAATTTTGTTCAGCCTCCAGTAGTCAATCACCACCCAGTTTGATCCATCCTTCTTCTTTGCAATCAGAATCTGACTCGCCCAAGGACTTGATGATGGAACTAGAAGACCATGCTTCACTAGTTTGCTGATCTCATCCTTCACTACTTCTTTGGTGGCTTTCAATCTTCAGATTGGTTTCATCCTTATTGGTGGATTTCCCCGGTGTTGACCTTGTGAATTATGTCTCATGCACATCCCAAATCATGGTCATCCTGAGAAAACACTTCCCAATATTTCTCAAATAATTTGAGCACCTCCTACTGCTAGCCTTCGGGCAGATCAGCGAGCTGCTCTCGATCAACCAATAGGTTGATGCTCTCAGTTACCCTGGCCAATAATTTCATCTCATTGAGGGTGGAATTCCCTCCATTGAGCCATTGGGATTTCTGGTCGCTTCTTAGGTCTGAAACTCATAGACCATAAAATCGATATTTTAATATTTTTGTATTTTTTTTGCAATGGGACTTGCAACCTACAAAAAGGCTCAGAGGTCCTTCTTTTCCCTTCATCCAAACTGGGTCCTGGGTACTTAAACCTCGAGTTATCATGGTTCAAAATCTTATCCTCTTAAGAATTAACCAACCATTTGGTTCAGTGGTCCCCTTTTGGGACTTGGCAAAAATCTCAGGACATAACCATTTAATGGTTCAGAGGTCCGCTGGGAACATTACAACTATTTTTTCTTATGCTCAATACTACCAATTAGTGTTGACCTTTCTCCCTATATGACCAGCAGCGCTGTCTCCTCATGTATAGGCCATACTTGCTAACTTCAGGAAGCTCTCCTAAATTAGGTCTTTAATCCCAACTGTAAATTCGTTCAACAGCCCAAAATTTATATCTTATTTGGCAACTGATGCTTTTTTTCTTTGTATTTCATCAGCCAACAGTTTTGTCCGATTGTCCAGCTTATTTTTCTCCTGAAAACGATGTTCAGCCTTCATGGCTATCCTTAATTACACAGGTCATTATGGCCTCGTTAGCTTCATCCAATTTCTCCTGAATTGATGAACTCGTCTCCAGCAACTTCTAACCAGGGATTGAGTGTTATTAAGTCAAACGATTTCCTCTACTATCTTGGATCAATCATTTCCTGTTTTGACTTCATCTCTTCATTGGTATGGCAATCCAATTCTCCGGATTAATTGCTTCCTCTTCGTCCAATGCCTCATCTAAACACTCACTCCTAAGGACTATTTAAAGTAAACCAATTTCAACCTGAGTTGATCCTGCTGTTCCTTGGGATTATTTACAGCGGGCCAATTCCAACCCAAGTTGGCCCTGCTGATACTCTTCATCTCAAGTAGATGTCCGGTGGAACTAGTTTCCTTGCAGCACTAGATAGTTCCATATATAGGCTGCAAGTCCTTTTCCCTGTACTTGATTAGCTTCATTTTGCTTCACTCAGAGCTCCACTGCTGAGCTGGGTGAACGCCATTGAACGTGATCCTCTTCACATTCTATCTTCATCACTTCCTTTTTTTAGTAATAGATTCGTCACTTCCTTCAGTAACTTATTTCCAAAATTGGAAACATCTTCTTTGTATTATATTATAATATATTCTTTTACTCAACTACCCCTGTAGTGAGCACCAACTTGTAAAAATTTACTCTTGGTTGATTATTGTTCATCACCCCAGTAACCTTTTTACTGCACAGGTTTGATTTCCTCATGCACTTCATCGCGTTGTATAGAATGTATTAATCAATAATAGTATGGAGACTATCATCCATAGTTGAGATTGAACTATTATTAGGCTCAACGCTTCAGCCAGTACTTCCAATTAAATACTCTGTAAGTCGTACTCATAGGGATTTGTTCCCTATATTCTTGTCCACCTGATCTTCATTAAGATACCCCGGTGACAGTCTCTCTCAGCCCAATACACAGTCAACAGCTATCCCTGATTGTGGTTCTTTTGGCTCTAGATCCCCGCTTGGATCTTTACTCTTCTCTCTGAGAGTCTTCCAATTATTGCCTTTTGCAATAATATCCTTAATATGGAATAACATAATAGAAGCTGATAATCTAACTATACACCAAATTGACAATATAACTGTAGCTAATAATGCTTTTGTAGATGAAGTTTTACTATATGATGTTTTTTTATTATAGTAAATCCTAGGGAATTATATAGTAGGGGATTTAGCTGTCTAACCCTTGGTTGACACCTCTTCATTGAAATGGCAGCCATTGTCATTGAATCACCCTTCCTCATCTCAGCAGCGATGGTCTTCCCCATCCTGGCTAGGATTCCATCATTGGACATCCTTGAGACCTCAAACAGAAAGAGTCAGAAAATGTTTCCCTAACGTTTTCCTCTCGATCCAAGCAAACCAACCATAATTGGCTGCGACCTGATTAGGTAATGGGACTTATAACCCATTATGGCAGGTCACTTCATCAACTGATTAATTCGCTAGTTGCAGGCGGCATTACTTGCCTCGCAACTCACTATTCATTGCCAATCAGTCCGTGATAAAACCTGACCAATCTAATTGGCACACCTGATAGTTAATCACTATCAGATGCCCCTATTTTGTCGGCTACTCTATCTGATAAGATCTTAGATATTCATTTGGATTGATCCTCAACGGGTATGACCAGGTGAATATCCCAAAATTTCTGAACGTAGTTCCTCCAAAACTTGGGCCAACTAATTTTGATTCACTTTGCCTTAGGGAATTTTCCTCTAGCAATACCAGGTAATCTAGCAGGTTGGGAATATGGGAAAAATCCCAACAACAGACATAAATCTTTTTAGTGATTCATTTAATTGATATTTAACCAATCATCACTCAATTAGAGCTTTCTTTTTTGACAATAAGCGTGGATCTGGACCAAAGACTGAGAGACATCAAAATAACTTAATGATGCAAAAAATTGATTGATCTCTTTCTTCACACCTTCATTGTTGACCTTGATATGCCTTATCAACTGAGAACGTATAGGTATAGGATCACCAGTGTCAATGTATTGTTGGATTCCTTTCTGCACACGCCAGGTTGTAGTCAGTATTGGAGGGTATCTGAACAAGATTTTTATTAAAACCAAAAGTCTTTATTTTTTTCCTCCAATAAACAATCCAGATGATCTAATTAAATAACTGTACCTGAACTTGAGTTGCATTGAGTATGCCAGAATCTGCTAATTTTATAAAAGCCTCTGTTTAACTGTCCTTTTCTTGGTATTAGATATACTTAAGCAATTTTCTGTTCTTTTTTCATGATGATTTTCAGGAAGGCAAGTTATCAAAGGAGAACACAAAATATTTGTGGCCAGGGTTAATGACCTAGATGCCGTTTGGGGCTTAATTTATAACCTTTCCCATGAGAAATAGAAATTAATAAATAATACTTCAAGTAACTTTAGAGATATCACAGTGTTTACAATTTTTGCACCTCAAGAGACAACTCACAGCTTGTAGACGCTCCTAAAGGGATATCTTGGCTGTAAATTTTTAGGAATGTGATGGACTATATTTTCTGACTTGCTAAACCCAAATTGAGGACCACCTCATTGGTGTAAGTTACATTAAGGAATTTTTGCCGTTAGAGGGTTAAACCTTTCTTTCAGAGAATAACTCAAAGGCAACAGCTGTTTAAGTATCTCAACATACTCCTCATAGTTGAGGACAGCTCCATACGCTTTTGAGAAAACTGTTACCAATTAAGAAGTGATAAGTGCTAATGAGAAACCTATAGTGGGAGAGCTGATTTGTGATGGACTTAATCTCGTTGGTAGAATAATATGCCCATTTGCTAATGAAGCTTTATAGTCCTGCAAATCTATATTGTTGTCAGTGGTCCACATTGGAAGAAAACTTTAGTTTCTTTACAAAATGACACTATATTACATTAATTTTAGCACAACTATTATTTATTGCAAACTTGAATCCTATTCACAAATATATTGATGTTTGTGCAATCAAAGGATTAGTATGATCTTTCTTTTGCTTCAATACCTAAATTGAAGCCAAATTAAGATTTTTTTAAAAAATACAAAAAAAGACTGCTCAAACAAGCCAAAACTTATCAATAACAATGCAATCGATGCCTGCTGCCCCAGCTTGGGGTGGTGGTGCGCTGCCATCTGGCATCTTTCTTTCGCTGCCAAATCATGCCTGGGCTGGCTCTGCTAGCCCTCCCAATTCTAATGGGCGTTATGTCCCCCTCAGGACTAGGACCACCACCTCACAAGTTCCCGGGCAGTGCTCTGGAGCCCTTTGGTGCTCCCAGGGAGAAATTTGCATTTCAGCCTCTGGGTAAAATATAGGAATTTTTTCCCATATGCGTGTGCTGCCATCATTGAGATGGCCATGGCAGTTTTTAAACCCACTGGCTTCAGAAATTTACACCCATTTAAGGGGTATTTTGACCTCAGCTTCCATTCCAAGGCGGTGCAATGGCAGCATCTCAGCTGGCATTAATTTTTTAAAAAATTTCTTCCCAATTCACACTGGCTCCTGGAAGAGGACACTTTAGTGGTCCAGTTCTCTGGGTTGCCCTCCCATCTTTACCCCAAACGCCTCCACCATGAGCTCACAGAGGGTTTGGCCATTTACAGCGCAGACCCCATGTTGCAATTAATGGTTCCAAATGGAGCAGATCATTTGGCAGGGCTGCGTGTTTTTGCAATTAACTGCCATTCCATCATGACACCCATCTTGCAATTCACCCTCACATGGTGATAAGATACACCCCTGATCACCCATTTTGAGAACGCATCAAGGATGGCAGCGCCATTAGCTCATTGTGCTTTGAGCTTGATCACTCAAAGCGTAAGTGCCCTATGGCTTCTGCCTCTGCCACTTCTGCCGCTCCTCCATCCAGTGTTAGTTCAGTGGATAATTTCACTCCAATTTTTTGGTTGGGCTCAATCCTCCCATCCCCAACCTTGGCAAATTCTGGCGCCACTTCCAAGGCAGCAGTCAAATCACACTTAAATTTTTTTAATGTAAACAATTCACCCAGATTATGGAATCCTAAGTTGTTGGCTGAACCAGTTTCAGATGAGCTGCCATGGTCAACAGCATGTGGCCAATCAGCTCCTGCCACTGCCCCAATTCCAGTAGCTGGCCCAGTGCTGGCTGAATCTAATCCATTTGAGGCTCTCAAATGGATTGATGAAGATGAATGGCTGTACCATTTGAAACTGATTTTGCTTTGAAGGAGTTCTTCGTTGACCCTCCCAATTTGCATCCCCACTGTTTTCGCCCTCAAATGTGGGTTTCCAATTTATAAAAAATATAAATAAAATGGCAGTTGAGGTTACGGCTGCCCATGTGTTATAATTTAGACCTATCAGGGAGCACCAGTGTTGGACGCAGACCTGGCAGGTAGCACCAGTAAAGGCTTTTGTTCCAAAGTTAAAATTAACAGGTGCAACAAAGGCTATCAGAACTATAACAACTAATTATTAAGACATGGAAGTAATAACTACAATGTTATAGTTATAAATATTAGAATTCGGTCAACTTGTTACCTTAAATGATCGATATTACCCTGTAAATTTTGAACCCATTGAGCAAGATGATCATTTGCAAGAGGTTGATATAAGCTAGAAATCGCATTGAGCATCTCTTCCTGCTTGTTCTCAAGTACTCCACATTTAGAAGTTAACCTTTCAATGGAAGCGTTTAACATTGAAAACTAGGTTTCTTGTGTAGTTTGGTTAGCATCACATAGATGATGAGCATTATCAACGCCATCTAATAAGTTGGTTAAAGAGTAACCTGGGTTAGTTGGAAGGTCTTCTAAGGATAAGAAACACCCATGAGCTATAGCTCATATTTGAGTTTCTAACGCCTAAACTCTTGAACTAGTAGACTCAAAGGTTCATAATCATGAACTGAAAGAGAGGAGTCAGGGGGACCAGGAGGTCCAGGGGGTCCTTGTGAAATGTCGCGACCTGCAGGCCCAGGTGGGCCTTGTTGACCTGCAGGGCTTTGAGGACCTCATTCACCAGGGGGTCATGGGGTTACCAAAGGAGAACTAGTGGTCCCATAGGTCCAGGAGGACCAGCAGGGCTGGGTACACCTTCTCTGATAGTATCCAAGATTTGGACATGTTGTTGAAGGAGCCCGTTGACCTCATCAAAGCACTCCTCATGTTGGGCCCACAATTTTCCCAGTTGTCTAGTAATCTCATCCTCAAGGGCAGTGATTCGGTGGTGAATAGGATTAGCAACATCACTAACCTGTTGAGATAATTCTTGGCTGATGTATTCCACAACTCCATTGTCAATTCTCACCAAATGGTTATTTATATCGTTGATTTCCCTTCTATTATTGAGTATGGCTTCCCAATTATCCTGACCAAAGTTAGAAAGAATATTATAGAATGAGGATAACTGAGAATAAAATTGTTGTGCCAGGATCAACTGGCCTTGAATCTCGAAATGATGCAACCCCAAAATCTTGAGTATGTAATGAATAGCGGGATGTACGTACTGCTGGAGGTACTGCTCAGTTCTAGCCAAACCAACTTTGGTATGTTGTAGCACCGCTCTGTTGTATAAGTCCATCATATTAGTGGCAACTTTAGATGCTCAGTCTTGATTAGGATGGGCACCGGGCTGGATAGCCCCCTTATCAGGCCTTTGACCATTTCTTCTACATCTGCAGCTTAAATTGATAATTATTTTGGTCAGGGCCCTCAATGGCCAAATCCATAGAAGCTCAGAAATTGAAGATTATGGATGTTAGCGGAAGGCATCTCCCGCCTGTTGGAGTGTACCCATCAGGTAATACTCATTCATTCCTTGGAAGAGGGGCTTTCTTCACTAGACATATTCATCATCATGAAAGTATGTTTTCACCCGGTAGCCTTGTAAGCAACCTGGCAGAAAGCACCAGTGTCAGAATTTGAACCTATTATGGAGAACCAGTGTTGGATGCAGACCTGGCAGGGAGCACCAGTTTTGGAATTTTTGTTAAAATTATGATATTCAGGCGCTATGAAGGCTACGAAATTATTAGTTCTGTGGCTCTAGTGAAGATAGCCACAAGTGCAATGAAGTTATTAGTTCCGTTGCTATAATTGATTCCAATTGAAAATACAGAGTTCTGTAAGAATAGACCTAAATTGAGCTACGCAAGACAAAAATAGAGGTACTTTATTAGTTAGAAATGAGGGATATTTATAGAGGAAGATTTTGTAGTTCTTTGTGAAGATTTTTGGGCTGCACCTGACGTAAGATCTTTCCTATTAGCTGTCTGATTTAATGATTATTATTGCTATACTTGTGATGGTCAAATCTGATAAGGTTCTTATTAGATGAGATCGACCTTCTTGTGGGATGTTTTGCCCCATCACATTGCTTAGCTTCATCCTTCAGAGGAGGCCAATAACCTCAAAGGGGTGATCATCAGTCTATCCAAAGATTAGATACCTCCGACTGGGATTTTAGAATCTCATTAGACTGAGATACTGAATCTTGATCTTGAGTAATTTTAGTCATTGCAGTTGATTCCCAACACCCTACTTCGCCAGCAACTTCATGGGGCAATAGAGCCTCTTGTTGAGGGCATTCCTATCCCCAATTTTCCCTATGATTTTGAGAAAGATGCAAAGCATTAAATTAAGGAGCTTGCTTTTGGTGCAAGATTAACTTGTATCAATGCAGCAAAAACTTCTCTTTTTAACCCCAATTACCCTGAAACTTGCTAACGCATCAAGTCATTCACTTGTGTGCCTGCTCTCATCACTTTCGCTAAGCATCAACTTGCTCAATACATTGAGGCAATGGATAATGCCGGCCTCATCAACAAAAAAACCCACAATTATACCTCCTTATGCCACATGTTGCTGATGCTCCTACACCTGTTGTCCGCCATGGTCTGTCAGCTAAAGTGGGCACCGGAAAAAAAGTTCCCCAAAGCTTCCTCACCTTCTGATATGACTTCTTAGGCTGTTAGCTGAGGTGCCATATCAGAAATTTTATTATTTCTATTAAACCCTTTGTTTGGCCCTATTTAAAAAATAAAGATGCGTGGCGGCTCCCACTTTTGGGTTGGGCACCACTAGTGCTTTAAAATTAGTATAAAATCACTATAAATATAAGGGCGGCGGGATTATCAACTTGATTAATCATAGTATTACGATTGTCTCCAAAGTCAGGAATTGGGTATTCAGAGTATACAGAGGCAAAAACCGCATTGGCTCCTTTAAGGGGTAATTTATTAGATTCACTGGTTTCCTAAAAAAGGCGTGTTCTGAAATTTGAGTAGCATACAAAAAATAATTTAATGGTCCTCCTTCTTGAGCTTAGTATGTTGGATACAGGTTATACCTAGTACATTTTTGAAGGGGGTGTTGTCTAAAAAGGTTTTCACTTGGTTATTTTTTTAGAATTTTTAATTGAGATCGATGAGTGTCAAATATTAAAGTATTAATCCTTTATTTACAGTTGTCTTTTCCATGTTCCTTGTGTTCCACAGGTTAGCAATAGTAATTTGTGTTGGGTCACTTCTTTGGCTAATTAGTGGGATAGTTTCTCTTGGAGTCATAATTCCAGCAGGTCACCTCAGTGACTCTTTGTTAAGCTCCAATATATCCATGCTGTTGATAGCTAGTTCATACCATACTTTTACTGTTACCTTGGCATTTATTGGGACAGCTTTCATAAGTATCAATGAAAATTGGCCCAAAAGTGATCTAACATTGTTTCAAGTACTTGATCATGGCTATAATGTTCAAATTTTTGATTAAGGAAGTTAATAAGTAGCTGTGCAACACAAGATAGTCCTTAGTATCATTTTGATGGGCAATCAATCAATATAGTCTACCATCACCTTTTCTCCCAATAGGATTTGGTCCTCATGATAAAAATTGGCAGCAAATTCAGTGGTGTACTCATTCTTGAGGAATTGAATAATCATAATTCAGTCTTTTGGGTGGCCATCTTCTCTTAACTACCAAATTCTCGCAACACAGCAATTTAGACATACATAAAGCTATAGTTGTCTTCAATAGGTAAGGCATGATCAAGTCTTGGCTTTGATTATCCAAGCAGTTTATCTTGATGGTCGCCACAAAGATCGTTAGCTCCATGCACAGTCATTTTGAACATCTTTAAGAATATCTGGATATTCCCGTGACAATTGAACTTAGGAAGATTGACTAATTTGATGCTCTTGAAAACTAAAATGATAGTCAGGGGCGGTGGTTTCAAAAGCAATTTGAGATTACTAAACATGAGGTCCTGGATTGCTGAGTTTATCAGACTGACTCTGATCTTGGGCCAGGATTCCTGTAGAGTGAGGTAAAACTAGCAGTGCATCAAGAATGGATTGTTAAGGCTGACTTGACATGGCATGTATGGATCTTACTAATGAATGTATTCATCAAACAATTTAGCTCCCCATTGGGTTGGTGTCAGGAATGGTAAAATTTACACCAGTTCAGGTGAAGTTCAAATGTAAGATAAAATGAAACTCAATTAATGTAGTTCCACAACTTTGAAAGCTACTGAATTGCAACAGACAATGAACTCCTTAAAGAGAAATTATGATCCAAAATTTCTCCCAAAATCACCTGATTGTCTGATAAGTTCTTGCCATTTGGAGATCTACTGAATCTGCTTCATCAATAAGGAAAATCCTGTCCACTGGAAACCTCCACACTATGCCATATTGCTCTGGAAATCGCCATACCCTACTAAATCCCAAATTTCTACTAAAGTATATCCTACTTAAGCCCAAGCTTCTACTAAAGCTACAAATTTTTACCAAATTTATCCAAAAATAATATACTAATTTGTAACCTCAATTTTTCCTAGTTTTACTAGAGATTTTCTAGAGTTGTCTAGAGATATTACCTGCGTTCTAGCAGATATTTTTCTTGACAAAGACCTTTTTTCTGTCAGGAAAATTTGCCCTAGTGATTATTATTCTACTAAAAGATATTTAGTGAGATATAATGTCTGATAATTGCATAACCTATTAAGGATTTAGCCTTTAGCCTATAATAAAAACTCAAAACTGGTTATTTCTGCCAGGTCCCTTCTGTGGGATCTGCCAATGGATGCCACAAATAAATTTGTTTAAAGTGAGAATTTTACTTTTATAATAAAAACAATAAATAACGCTTGTTAAAGTTTTTTTATGTTTTTATTGTTTAGGCTGGGCAAAACCAAGAAAGGTCCTTTTCTCAATACTAGTTTTTCCTATTTAAACTAGTTTGGATTTCGAACCATGGGTACTTGAGGCAAAAGAATATAAAGCTGAGTTATCTAAATTAGGAAATATAGGCTTTCAGCCTATCAGATCAAGGATAAAATTTTTTGAGGCAAAACTGACCCATGTGGTAACGATTTGATGTATTGTATCCAATCACCAGTGAGTAAAATCTTCTTACCTCAGCGATGGTCAGACTCATGTGGTAATGATTGGTTAATTTGTATCCTATCATTGTCAAGCAAAATCTTCTCACCTCGGCAGTGGTCAGACTCATGTGGTAATGATTGGTTAATTTTTACCCTAACATTGTTGAGTAATATCTTCTCACCTCAGGAGGGTACAGATCTGAGTGGTAATGATTGTTTAATTTGCATCCTATCATCATCAAGTAAAATCTTCACACCTCAGAGGTGGTCAGACTCATGTGGTAATGATTGGTTAATTTTCACACAATCATCAATGGGTAAAACCTTCTCACCTTGGCAGTGGGCAGACTCGGGTGGTATCAAACACCTCAAATTTGGCTGAGAAGTCAGTGTAATCCTATTATTAGTTATTACCTTTTTTAGCCAATTTTTGTGATAAACTGTAATTTTCCAATAGTTAGGATTCCACCGAGAATCTGCCAAGGTCTTTTCACCGTTGGCACTCATATCATTGATAACTACATTATTTTTTGATGATCAGGCAGGAGATGGGCCAATCATGGTAGCAGATTCAGGAGCACTAATACCTCCAACACTCTTTTTCTTAAATTGAAAAGGAGAATTTCCGACACCTTCTGAAGCTAACTGTTGAAGAAATACCTTAACATGAACGATCCCAGCAACATCATCAATATCAATATGGAGCAGAATATGAGCTTGACCATTTGGATCACTTCTGATAATCAAAATATGCCACTTACAAGCACTTGAGAGCGTGAGTTCAGAGATAAAATGACGCTGATATATATCCCCTAATGAATTTCTTAACTGAATCCAGGCTGCTGAAGTAGCTGATATTGTGACGGCTTTATGTCTGGAACCATCACTACTGGATGATACAGTTATAGTCACTCCGC
Organism: Massospora cicadina; assembly: GCA_022478985.1. Lineage (NCBI taxonomy): Eukaryota > Fungi > Entomophthoromycota > Entomophthoromycetes > Entomophthorales > Entomophthoraceae > Massospora > Massospora cicadina. Next base: position 62,524 of record JAKSZP010001786.1, read on the forward strand.
TCAAAATTGCTCCCACTTTACAACTTCTGTACTCCTCACCTGACCTTCCTAGTAACTAATTAGGGGTGGTTTAAACTGAAGCCCATCTCCATATATATTTATTCACCCCGCATTTATCATCAGATGCAATTAATAGGTCTACATAACATAAAAATACAGTAATACTTGGATTTTCACATCAAATTAAGCTCAACTTCTTGAATTGTATGAGGCCACATCAAATCTTGGTAATTGTCAAGAATCTGATATGACTGGATAATAAGCTATAGTTCTGGAGGATTGTATATCAGGTTTAAGGGAGCCTCAAGATAGAGCAATTGATATGTCAATGTAAAGTGAGTTTAGTTGAAGAAATAATGGTTTGGCAAGTTGAGGGAATTCCGCTAAAGTCTCAATGTTTGAATGAAAACATTAGATCATATCAAATAGGGATTTACAAAGCAGAGTATGTTGAATCTGCTGAGTAATACCAAAGATTAATATTGGTTATGAGAATGAGAAGGGGGCAGTTTTTACTAGGAAAGAGAGAGAGGAAGAGTAACAGAAGTGGCCAATTAGTAAATTATTTTATTATTTGGTATTATCAGGGCAATAGCTCCTTAGTAAATAACTTTATATTATTATTAATGAGGGCCAGAATTCCTCATATCACTAGTACGTTGCTCAGTTGGTTTTACCCATTGCAACCAGTTTGGTGGAATTAACCTAATATGCCAAAAGTTACCAGTGGTGTTCACTATAAGGGGCCCATTTATCAACTTATTAAAAGACTCCATACTTGCCACTCAATGGTGCAACTGGTTTCCCTTGACGGGTTATTGCCTCAGTTTATTGAGTTGTCGCAATATGTGGAACTGAAGTTTGCCTTGGATACACTGCTTAAGGCTTAAAAAATGTTTTCTGCGAAAATATAAATATACCAATTAGCTCGCCAAGGCTTTTTACCTACTGCACCTAATAGGGGACCAAACCAACCAACTTGCGGACCGCTTGGGTGACACTACAGAGAGGCTATACTGTGCAGAGCATAAATTAAGTGAGGTTGTTAGGTAGGGAGAGGTCTGCAGCGACAAGACGCCCCATTTCATCATGATGGAAACATTCATGGGTTTTCAAGTGGTTTGAATTTGCCATGGAAGGGGCTTCCAATTGGAAGAAAGCTAAACTGTTGTTATCCGCTTTGGATGTTGCAAGTGCTGATCAGGTCATATGTTACCTTAAGAGTAATACAGTAGCGTATCAAGAGGTGAAAGAGACTGTGATCCGTCTGTTTGGGGCAAGGCAAAAATGGCTCAGCGTAAGGTAGAGTTTTTGACAATATTTTTCCAAAAGAATGAGTCCTTGGTACAGTTTGTGGAGAAATTCACGACAGAGGCTCATGTGTTTTTGGGATCAGATATATTAACTAATGAGGAGGTGGGCATAGTGATGATGGCGGCTGTTAAGCCATATCATGAACTGTATAATGCTATGTTGTACTTTCTTGACAAGGATGCGGAGCTACTAAAAATCTTTGGTCATTTATGCCATCTATCCGTCACTTTTAGTGCTTTCAATATGGAACGGAAAGCTCCTGCAACCACTACCAAATCTCACCAGATAAGGAACAACAACAACTTGATTATAATCCTCTGGGGAATACTCATCCGCTTAACGCTCTGATGAGTCCTTTCCACCACCATTTTATTCATCCAGTTCGCCCTTGACCACATTACAATACAGAAATTAATTTCAGACCTGGGTCTATGGGGATACAAAGACATGTGCCGTTTACTAATGCTTGTTTCTTGTGCGGCCAACGCGGCCATTATGCGACTAGCTGTCAAGGAAAAATGATGACCATGTGGTATAAGTTGCACCAAACAAACAGGGAAAAAAGCAAGAGGAGTAGAGATGGGACGCTCTACTTTCGCTAACTTAAATCTAATTGTCCCTGAGGATTCCCACGAGTCACTTGAGGTTAGTGTTAAAACTTAATCCAATGATTTATCATATCAACAGATCCCTTATGATATGTTGGCCTCAAGCCAAGGGAGAGACCCCAATAACGCAGACATGGAGTTCTTCTGAGAGGTGCATAAGCCATAAATCTGACAGATATTTATGTGGGATGTACAGTTGATGGTGAACCTTCAAGACATGTCGCAGCTTTAGAAGGGGTGGAAGTGGCAATTCCAGTAGAGAAAATTGCCCTGGATTATCCACATGTTGGTGCTGGTATTCTCAGTTTTCTGAATAATCAAAAACCCTTGGATGTTTATGTTATACCATTTTTTAACCAAGGTAAGACGACCAGGGGACAAACAATATTAATATATGTACTAGGATAGGGTGGAGTTGAATTACCCTGAGGCTTAGTAATGTTTATGCACCACAGAGTAGATTAACTACCCCTGTTGCCAGCTGGTACCACCAGATATAGGGTGTTGAGTGCCTTACTCTGAAGGGGTATCTCCTGTTATGGAGCAAGTGTGGAGGAATGGGTCCATATTCAGAAACCAGACTGGGAACCATGATTCAACAAGTTGTTGCTTTAGCCTCATGTATCCGTATAGCCAGGCTTGAAAGTGTTCCAGTAGGTGTAAGTGAAATCTGCTGACTATCCCACATATGGTGGGCATGGTTCCCTTAAAGGCATCCAGTGTTATGGTGTGGCTTTTCCAAATTGCAATGGAGACTATTGGGGAGTGGAGTGTGGGTGGTATTTGGGATTCAAGTTGGAGTGCAAGGAGGCTTCTGGAGATTGACAGCTCCTGGTCATTTTGGGTTCTTAACAGACGCGCAACGTTCCGCCATATGGCTCTAGATGGGGGGCATGCTTCTAGGCTTTGGTGCAGGGTGCCGTCCCCACCATATACTGCGCATGTTGCATGGAGGGAGTTGTTGTGACCTGCTGTTCTGTAGGTTCTTCTGAGGCAACGCAGGTGTTAGCTCTTACCATTGGCTGGAGGAGTGGATGACGCGTTAGCCTCCATATTGCCTTCTGTGTTGTGAGATTGTATGGGATGTCTAACGCATCTAGGTAGTTGATTCTCACAATTAATAGGGTCACGTCATGTGTGTCCCTCTGGGGGTGATCCTCTGGTTTTTTAGTGTGAATTGAGCTCTGGGCCTTCCCTGTCCCTGACTAGTGCCTGTGATAGTGACGGTCCTCCCTATGTGCCAAATGGTGCAGAGAAGGCATTTAAAGTGATAAGGGGTTCCACGTGGGCCTGCTGCGTTAAGGCGGTTTGCAAGGTATGTGAGGAGGCTGGACAGGTAGTGTGGGTTAGATTTTTTGAGCGCCTGTGCAAAGTTGGCCCTTGTCGCTCTAACCAGCGTTGTTGTGGGAGGTCTGGGTCTAGGACTTACTTTATCCAGGTGCCCAATATATTGTTGGCATGGGCCTAAAAGTCTATATGGCCCATGCCTCCGCTGGAGCGTGGGCTGAAGAGTGTTTCCACCTGTATAGGTGGCCGGAATCCTGGCCACAACCATCCCTGAATAAGTGCGCGGATTGAGAATATGAATGTAGGCGAGAAGGAGATTGCATATGCAGGGAACCACAGCATTGGGAGGATGAGTGAGTTGGCAACTGTTACTTGCCCCATTATTCCTGGGATCTTTCCTTTAGGGAGTCTATGTGGTTGGATACCTGCTGAAGTAGGTTGCTCTCAATTGTCTCATTGGCATACCCCCTGTTTCCAGCCATATCATAAGGTGACGGACAGGGTTAGTTGTAGGAGGTGATGCAAAGGGTAGTATGAGTGGTTTGTTCCTTTGTGGGGCTGTGAGGTTTTGGTTTTGTGGCCCAGTTGTTAATGTATTTGTCTAGAGAATTTTTTTCTGTTTTCCTTATGTTGAGTGATGCGTTGCTCACAATGAAATATTCCTCTAGGGTGCGTTCCAGCTGTCAGGGCATCTTTGTTGTTATCTATACCTGTCACTCAGTCATTTGAAAAGGCTAGTATCTTGACTGGTGGCTGGCCTTGTGCGGTTATGCCCATGAGGTGTGAGTCAGCGACGCGAAGGAGTGGATCAAAGCTGAAGTTATACAGCAGTGAGCTGAGGGGGTCCCCTTGTTTAAGCCCTCTGCATGGTGTGATCTTGTTGGTTAGAAAGCTAGGGCTGCATACAACTATGGAAGCAGATAATATGAGGAGCATCACCCAGTTTATGAACCTGGGTGGGAGTTTAAAGGCGCTTAGGAATTCCTTCAGGTACAGCCAGCTAACGCGGTCGTATGCCTTCTCCTGGTCTAGGAATACCAGGGCTCCAGTTGCTTTGGACTAACATATGTTGGCGACGGAGTGTATATTGGTTCATATTGAGCGCCCTGGTGTGAGCCCAGATTGATTGGGCGACATGACTTTAGATGCTAATGTGCCTAATCCTGTTGCTAAAATTTTTGTAAGTAGTTTTGTATCAGTGTTAAAGAGTGCAATTTGGCTCCAGTTGGCCAGATCCAGTTTGTCGCCCTTCTTAAACAGGGTTATGACATAGGAGTCCTGGCCACCAGGAAGAAGGCTTGTCTCCAGCAGGCATTAATTCATTGTTGCTAAGAGGAGTGGGTAATTTACTTTAAGTAGTTTTTGTAAAATATGTGGGGTATCCCATCAGGCCTTGGGAATTTCCTACGTGGTGCACCGCGGACTGTGTCCCAAAGTAACTCCTGCGTTATTAGTTCAGGAGGCTATAGTCCAGCAGTGCACTTTATATCATAGAGGTGTATATTTTTTATTTTTTGGGGGTCAGTTGGGGTGTTGCAATATAGTTCAGTGTAGTAACAGTGTACTTCAGCCTTGACCTCCACTGGGTCAGCTGCCACAGTGCCATCATAATTGCGGACCTGTGTGTATGCAGGCTGGTTGCCTCAGGAGTGGAATTGGCGGAAGAAATACATCAATCAGGTTTCGCCTTTTTTTAGAAACTTACCTTTTCTTGATACTTTTATTCTGTACTGGTGTTCAAAGATGAGGGAGTTTAGGAAGGCGGATACTTCCAACCATATAAGTCCCCAGTTGTGTCACGGATTCAGCTAAGAAAAACTAGACTGGACTCCCAGTCAGGGTGCACAAGCACCCAGTGGGGGCCCATAATGCCAAAGGCATAGCGGTCCAAGCGACTAATAAAAGTGTAGTTCTATGGGAGATGTGAGGAATGTAAAAGTTCAATAACATACCAAAGGCCCCCAAGGCAAACCTGATGGTTGCTTTGGGGGCAACTGCGAGTCTTGCGGAGCAACCCCCAAGGGCGGGAGAGGCAGGGAGGACAACGACTACTCCAGGGTTTGTGGTTGCTGGCCTTTAGATTTAGATAGGGGGGCTTGCGCACCAGCGAGGGATGGCACAGATGCCGCCACATTGTTAGAAGTGTGAGCGGAGGTATAGTATGACCCATGAGAGGGGTTGGGGCTGAGCTTCCCCTGGAGGGGGCGCTCTAGGTCCCACTGGCGGGATGAGCCAGTGGCAGTGGAGGCAGCTATGGAAGCCAAGTCCACAAACGGCGGGTAGGCACTCAGGTGCTTCTCTAGCAGGGGAGAAGTTTTGGAGGACTTGGCGACTAAACAGCTGGAAGGGTCTCCATTAAAATGATGCACAAAAACAAACAAAGCAGCAGTTGTCATTGGGGCAAGGCAGATTATTGCATTTACAATCTGCTGCCACATGGCGGGTTCAAGCAACCGGATAACCCAGTCAGCGAACATTAGCAGGTGGACTTGGGTAATGGTGCGTTTTGTCAGATCAATCGGCGGAATTTTTGTAAAATTAAAAAGGATGACAGAGGCTGCGGCAAGCTAGATGGGGAATTCGAGTTTTATTAATTGAAAAGAAAAAATGAACTGACAACTACCCCTGGCTGGGGCAGTTGCCTTATGAACTGGGCTGAATGCATGAGGGAAGTATTGAGGGACTGGTCATTCAAGGGTTGGCAATGGGATTTGATTGGATGGCTTGAAGGGGGGTAGAATGTTGCTCCAGATTTTGGCAAAAGTCAAGAAAACTTTGCACATTTTCCCAGATTCCTATGGCCAAACCAAGTTGATACTACCAATCCGGGTTCTGGTGACCCAAGTTGGCCTGTTCGCATGGTTTGGGTATTCTGGATTCATCCCAGGAGGCAGGGGTCCTTGGATTGGATTATTTGTGACTTGAGCCAATCCCTCAATTGGACTACTCATGCAATCCAAACTCCATGGATCCATTTTGGAGTGTTGGGGCAGATGGTCCGAGTTGTTTGGGCCCTGAGTTGAGATCCAATCTTTATCTGAATCTGATTTATGGTGTAGACCAGTCCAAACCGGCTCCCCAGTCTGTAATTTGCAGGCTGGGCTCTGATGTTGGGAATTGCCATTTTCCCAAAATTCTGATATGGTTTGTCTGGGGAGTGGGTGGTCCTAGGGGCCTCTCCATGCCCCCTGGTGTGCGCAATATCCCTGAAGACTCCTTCTATCAAACTTACCAGGGTTGATGAGGGGGAAGAGGTGGGGATGGGGTATCTTTGGGGGAAAAGCAGTCACCCAGCGCTCATAAATCACATGGGCTAGGTCGCCAGCTGTGACAGGGGGTCCACTGGAGCCTTGAGGCCCCTTTTCGTCTGGAAGGGGTGCTGATCCCTATCCAGTTGCAAAAGGCTGATCCCCTGGACTTACAAGTTTTCTCTATAACCAGACTTTGTGTTGTTGAGCTCGAGGTGGTCCAGTTCTGCCAAGGTGCGCCTGATTGTGGCTGTGTTGGCGGTGTGCTTATGAAAGGTGATATGGCGAGTTTATTTATTAGTTTGGTTTTGAAATTTGCCCAGGGTTTGATGGGGTCTGATACAAATGGGATTGCAAATTCTGGGTTTGTTGCCACGTGTTTGACCCAGTCAGATATTTTGGACAATATTATGTTCCTGGTTGTAGCTTCATCCAGGTAACGCCTGTGTGGGAGTTTGGGTTGGTAAGAGATGCACCAAAATGAGTCAATGGTCAGAGAAAGTGATCTTTTTTTTGTTGCGAAATTGGAGATTTTTGAACAGTGGGTTTTCAGTGCAAGAATGTAGTTGATGCAGCTCATTGAGATGAGCTTTCCCTTGCATATGTTGGGGCAGGTCAAGTGGGGAAGGAGTGGTGACCCAGGGGAGGGTATCATGTAGGCCAAGGGATGCCTTCATTACATGGAACTCAATGTGTCCTGGTGGGTATCCCCTTGGTTTAGGCCATCTGTCCGTGTTAAAATTATCCCAGCATTTGAATTCGCCTAACTGGATGGTATCTGGTGGTAAGTTTAATGTTGGGATGGTTTTGAGGAATTGCCTCCTCTTGGTTGCAGTGCATGGTGCATGGATACATGCTATCAAAATTTTGTCCTCTTGGTTTGCAATAGTTAAAGCCAGGACGCGGATGTGCAGATATGAAGAAAATTTGGTGACTTTTGATTTTTTGTTACTTTAGATGACCACCCCACAGTGGACGTCCATATTGATTGGGATGGTGAGACCCTGGCTGACAGGACCCCTCTTCCCCCTGTAGACAGTTGGTTTCTTGGATGGCCAAGATGTCTACAGGAGGTTTTCACAGGAAGTCCAGCTTTTTGGCTTGGGACGCTTGAGTTCTGGATTCCACAATGTTTAGCATCCCTATTGACACTGAGGTTCCCGCAGCGCCTCAAGAGCAGTTGGGAAGGCCATCTGGCCCTAACCAACAGTTCATTACCTTGAACTTGCTCCATGTCATTGGGCCAGTCCAGTCTGAGTTGCCGTCTGATTCCTTACCTTGTCAATTTTGTGTGGGTTTTGCGGTTTTTAGGGTTTGCGTTAGGTTTTTCTGCTCATGGCATGTTTTGGTTTGGTGTGGTGCACTGATTGGAAGAATTGGGTCCTGCATTTTCGTCCGTAGTGAAGCTGAATTGTTCTGGTAAGTTTTTTTTGATTAATATCATGTGGTGATTCAGTCAAATTGTTGAGAAAATTTTCTGCTTGGGAATCTGTTATGATTGGGTGGCTCAGTTAAATTCCTCCATGGCCTCCTCAGCTTGGGAATTATGTTCTGATTGGTTGGTTCAGTTGATTTCCTCTATGTCCTCCTGGATTTGGCTGGTGACCATGGAGGAGGCCACGAGTGATGCAGCCTTGGCCGCTGCCCGCTTGCGGGCCTTATGTACCTGTTTGCGTAGTTTGGGTGATACTGGGTCTATGAGGATGCAATGCCCATCCTATCCCCAGAGGAAGGCATGGTTTGCATTTATCATTTTGCTGAAAGTTCTTCATCTTCATCCATGGCAATATTACAGAAGTCTGGCGCTAAGATGCTCTCCTTCATGAGGCATGCATGTTCCTTGTACCCCAATGTGGTGCAATGGTTGCAGATAGGCGGTGCACGTTCTGGTGTGACGTGGAATGGCTTTGACACTCCTCCATCCAGGGGGTGAAGCACCGCAGTGTGTCGAAATTTTTGTAAAGTCCGCCTCCACATCAGAGACCAGGTTGGTCACAGCAATTGCCTTTCCTGTTAACAAGTTCAACATCAGGTGAAATTTCTGTAATTTGAGTTGCTTTATTTCTCCGTAGCTTTGGAGTCCAATTTGGAGCTCCTCCTCAATTAGCTTGCAGGGAAGGTTGGTAGGGAGCGAGTAAAAGGTGATGAGCAAAGTGTTTGCTTTGTTCCATCTGGTGTGCACAATGCACACAACTCATCTGCCCTCAGTGAGGGAATTTTAACGCAGACTTTTGCAGCAGTGTCTGAATCTCCTTCAGTTTCAAAAGCCAATTTGATCCAGCCGTAGTGGATGGTATGGGTGCTAACATACACCATATGGGGAAAAAGGAGGCCTATGCCTCTCTCACTTTCTCCCACAGAGTTGAGGATTTGACCCCTAGGAAAAGTCAGAGCCCGTGATCCACCTTTCAAGGGTTGGGAATCTTGGATTTCCATGTATCGATTTTGTTTCATGGTAAACTTCACAAACCTGGCTGGTTTTGAGTTTGTGGTTTCTTAGCAGTGTTGGTATCCAGTCCCCCTCTAGGGCGTTTATTGCCATTCGGCGCACCGTTTTGTCCATTGCCTGATATGGCTTGCGCCCAGTTTAATTATGATTTGTTGAAATCGCCCATCTCACCTGTGTGATTATCAGAAAATTCTGTATGAATCGAATTGTAGTAAATAATGTTATTGTTATGGTAAAGAAAAAGAGATTCTTTATGTTTATGTAATAAGCACCAACAGTCTTTTTGATCAGAATGTACATACTGTGCCATTTTAGTACAAAATACCAAAATTAGGGCGATTATTGATACTGGTGCTCCTGTCAATATAATTTTCACCAAGCTTATAGCTAAGCTTCCACTGAAGCCTGATGTGCAACACCAAGTAGTGTATGGAATCGCGGGGGGCACAGAGCACTGTTAGAGGGTGCTTACAGAGTGCTGCCTTTGAGGTTTGGGTCAGTTGGGGATCTGCTCCCGCTAAGGTTTTAACTAATAACAACTATGACATGCTGATCAGAACCATTTTCATGTGGCAATTTGGGGCTAAGGTTGATATGTTGGAAGAAATCTTTTTTTCTAGGCAACAGATCTCCATTTACTTTACCTTTAGCGAAATCCCAAGGTACTCCATCCACTCCAGCAGAATTAATCTCATGTACAGTGACAGGGTGATTCCTGTTCAATATCAGCAGATGCAGCAGAGGCCCGCACAATTCCTAATCAGATTTACAAGTAAAATGGTATAACACTGCAGACAGCTAGTGCTTTAAGCATAACTTCTGGGCATCAGGTCATATAATGGATAAAGCTAAAAATAGATATCCCAGAAGGTCTATACAGTGAGATTATGGGACCCTATCAGCAATCATGGCTCATACCTCATGTGGCTCCTGGGCTTCTGTTACCAGGTGTTGGGATTTTTGCCCATATTCCCAGCCTGCTAGATTACCTGGTATTGCTAGGGGAAAAATTCCCTAAGGTGAAGTGAATTGAAAATCGGTTGACCCAAATTTTGGAGGAACTATGTTTAGGGGATTTTAGGATATTTATCTGGTCATATCCGTTGGGGATCAATCCGGATAAATATTACTATCTCATTGGGCAGAGTGGCTGACAAAATAAGGGTATCTAATAGTAATTAACTATCAGGTGTACTGATTGGGATCAGTCAGGTTTCATCACCAACTGATTAGGAATGTTTAAAGAGTTGCGAGGTGAGTGATGCCACCTGCAACTAGCAAATCAATTGATTTCTAGTTAATTATGGATGATTCTCTTGGATCGAGAGGAAAACGTTGATAATACGTTTCTGACTCTTTCATTTGAGGTCTCAAGGATGTCTAACGTCAGAATCCTAGTCAGGATGGGGAAGACCATCGCTGCCAAGATGATGAAGGGTGATTTAATGGCAACAGCTGCTGTTTCATC